>JAXCLQ010000009.1:7093913-7107162 GCA_035584115.1 Cedrela odorata | reverse complement strand
ATAGAAGCCGGCAAGTATATGTTACAACTTACAGTCCTATGTTACCAAATTAAGAAAAATAAATAAATAAATGGAAACGACGTCGATTTGATCATAATCCCAAACAAAAAATATCGTATTACCAAATTCGATGACACGGGCTCCAAATTATCCAGCAAATATCTCTCCCGCCATGAACACGCACTCTATCCTCTCATCTTCGAACACATTTTCCGTCTTCTCCAGCACGAAACCCTCTTCATTTCTTCAATCTCACACACTCTCTCAATCCCTAGGCTTTTGTAATCCCAAATCACTTCTCTCAGCCAATTCTCATCAATTTCAAGTCTCCTACAAGTCTCCGAAGTCATTCTTCCCCGTAGAGCACGAGCTCAACGATGCTGACGAAGGAGAAGAAGACTACGACGATGATAATGATGACGACGATGATGAAGAAGCTTCCGAAGAGTACGACGACGTTTCGGGCGAAATCTCGGATGAAATTGAACAAAGCGATGACGAATTCGAAGTGGCTTTGGATTCGACATCGGCGCCGTCTCCGCTCGAGGAGTTCAAGTGGCAGAGAGTGGAAAAGCTTTGTAATGAAGTTAAAGAATTCGGTGATGAGATGATTGATGGGGATGAACTCGCTTCTATTTACGACTTTCGCATCGATAAATTTCAGGTTTACTTCTTTACTAGAATTTCAAATGTAAATTCACATGACTAAGGGGATATAGATTGTGAATCTTTTTGTTTGTTTATTTTTGTTTTTAGCGGTCAGCAATTGAAGCATTTTTGAGAGGTTCTTCAGTGGTGGTTTCTGCGCCGACAAGCAGTGGAAAAACTTTGATTGCCGAAGCTGCAGCGGTTGCCACAGTAGCGAGAAAACGTCGTATATTCTATACTACACCTCTTAAGGCATTGTCTAATCAGAAGTTTCGCGAGTTTCGGTAATTAAGTTTTACGATTTATGAATGTAATACAATTGTTCTTTTGCATATTGATTTTGATTCATTTTGGTGTTTAGGGAGACGTTTGGTGATAATAATGTCGGTCTTCTTACTGGAGATTCTGCGTTCAACAGAGATGCTCCAATTTTGATCATGACTACTGAGATTTTGCGCAACATGTTGTATCAGAGGTATATTTTTTAGTCATGTTGAAATTCACAATGAGAAGATAGTAAATACAATTATGAAACACAAATGAAATGATTAATTATCAATGGAATTTCATTCACCTCTCTTGAGGTTACAGGTAGACCTTTTGGTCCTCTGGTCTGAAAAATAGGTAGACACAGGAGGTTTCTGAAAATTTTTGTAAATCCTCTTCCAAGTCTTTAACGATTTTTAGAGGAGATTTATATTACCTTCAAAATCTCATGTAAGATCTTTGAGTAATTCCAAAACCACAGAGATCTACATGTGTTTAGTCAAATCCTAAGGTAGGTTGATAAAATTTTCCCAATGTTGAAATACGAAAGCAGATGTTATGTTTAAACTTTATTTATGATATCTGTGTGTTTTTCGTAATTGTTACCTATGTTGATTGTTGCAATAAAGAATGGTAGTTTATTATTTGTTCTCATGCAGTGTAGGGATGGTTTCTTCTGAGAGTGGTCTTTTCGATGTTGATGTTATTGTTTTAGATGAAGTTCATTATTTAAGTGATATATCACGGGGTACTGTGTGGGAGGAGATAGTAAGTACATTAACTGTTTTGGGTAAATTCATAACCCAGGTTTTTATCAGCTTTATATATTCTTATGCTGTCAACTTTTTTTTTTTCTCAGATTATTTATTGCCCGAAAGAAGTTCAAATTATATGCCTGTCAGCTACAGTTGCGAATGCAGATGAGCTTGTTGGTTGGATTGGTCAGGTAATGTCTTCTGTTATATCATATAGTTTCTGAACTTGCTTGAAACTGACTGTCACAATAGTCGACAACACTATTAAGGTACATGTTAGCTAGCAACTGGCAAGAAAATGTTTTTGTTCAGCCTTTTCAATTCTATTAGTTATAGATACCTGGATTTAGACTTAGTGCATCTTAGTTATTCAAATTCTTATCTTTCCAGCTTCCACTGTTTTAGAATCCAGTGCTACAATTAGTTTTATGTCATTGTCCGACTAAACTATAATTTCCAGGTTCACCATTAATTCTGTAGCCATGGGAACATAATCTTATGTTATATTCATCATAAATTTTCATCTCTACTCTTTATCAGATGATGTCTGTCCAATTATTTGATGAGAACAATCACTGAGCTGAATTTCCTTATAAGATTTACTGGATGAGAATTGTATCTTTCAAGTTCATTTTTTGTGCATTTCCTGTACTATGTTAGAAGAATAAACTTTCTATAAAAATATTGTTTAAATTTATTTTTGGATGAACAATTAAGGAATAATATTGGGCTGATTTTTACAAACTGTCATTGAACACAATGTTATTTTTGGCAATTTTGTTTTCCAAATTTTCTCATATTTTGTTCTTTCTGGGAAATACAGAACCAAGGAAACAGGGATCTGTATTATGTTACTATTGTTATTATTGAACTAGTGTTCTGTAATTGAACCAGATGTATTCTCCTTATATTGTTTGAGGTTCTGTTTATGTCATGGAGTATTGGATTCTTTTTCGCATGTCATGCAAATAAAGATTCTAAAATGTATAGTTTTCACACATATTTTTAATGGGATTGAAATGTTAGTGTTACCTTTTATTGGATTATGTTTGTTACTCATGCAAACCTTGTCTTTTGAAACATCTTGGTATTAGTGATGGATGGACTTCTGAGATTGTTAATCCTTTTATCTTTCATGTTTCTAGATTCATGGTAAAACTGAGTTAGTAACATCATCTAGACGTCCAGTTCCGTTGACTTGGTACTTCTCAACAAAGACTGCTTTATTGCCTCTTCTTGATGAGAAAGGAAAACGCTTGAATAGGTATATATATCATTTCTTCTAAATGTGTATTCAATTCTTAATTTATGAGTTTTCTACTGTGAATATAAATAGGCATTTTTTGGTCATCCACATCTTTGGGTAAATGGTTGATGTATTTTTAACCATATAACTATTTTTCTTTTCCTCATTCTTGTGGCGATGTTGTCTACTTACTATTGTTAACCGCTTTTCCTCATTTACTTCTTTTGGCATCTGAGTTTTTTTATGTTAGAAGATAAGTAACTAATTTTTTTTTTCTTATTTCTCAAGCATCCCCTTAAAACTGACCATAAGTGTGCAAATAAGAGATTTTTGAGGTATCTGTTCTTTTATTCAGCTTGGAAACACTTAAAATACAGAATGTAAACTTCTTTGCGACAATCTGTATATTACTGATAGAGAAAGGTTAATTAATAATTTCATCTTTAGTGGTTTCTGTCTAATATTCTTGATGAATACAATTCCTTTTAACTTACAACTTTTTTTCTGTCTAATAAATATGATCTGTTGCAGGGTTGTGAATGCTACTGAATTTCCTAGTACTCATAATTGGTCTTAGAGGATTCTCTTTTATAATAGTTTGTTTTTGATCTCTTGTACTTTAGTAAATAACAAGTTTCAATTTACTTGTAAAATTTGGAACAGGAAGCTCTCACTCAATTACTTGCAACTTTCTGCTTCAGAAGTTAAACCATACAAGGATGATGGATCTAGACGAAGGAATTCCAGGAAGAGCAGAGGTGACATGGACTATAATACTATTAATAGCACCTCTGGACAACACCAACTTTCAAAGAATGACATAAACTCAATTCGTCGGTCACAGGTCTGGATGTAGTGCATCAGGCCTCTGATTATCATTAACCATGTTTTCTTTCCAAACAAAGAATAATTAGTTATGGTTATTTTCTAGATGACTTGTGACCTAACACAATAAAATAAGTGACTTAATTATTACCATATATTTTAATTTTCAGGTTCCTCAAGTTATCGATACATTAGGGCACCTTAGGGCAAGGGATATGCTGCCGGCAATTTGGTTTATTTTTAACAGACGAGGATGCGATGCAGCCGTTCAGTACCTTGAAGATTGTAATCTGTTGGATGATTGTGAGATGAGCGAAGTTGAATTGGCCTTGAAGAGGTTCCAGATTCTGTATCCTGATGCTGTCAGGGAGATTTCTGTGAAAGGACTTCTTAAGGGGGTTGCGGCGCATCATGCTGGCTGTCTTCCTATTTGGAAATCATTTATTGAAGAGCTTTTTCAGCGAGGACTTGTTAAAGTTGTATTTGCTACAGAAACACTTGCTGCTGGAATCAACATGCCTGCTAGGACAGCTGTCATCTCATCTCTCAGCAAAAGGATTGCTAGTGGAAGTATCCAATTAACCTCAAATGAACTACTTCAAATGGCGGGGCGTGCTGGACGTAGAGGTATTGATGAAAGGGGCCATGTGGTGCTGATTCAGACCCCCTATGAAGGTGCTGAAGAATGTTGTAAGCTTTTATTTGCTGGAGTTGAACCTCTTGTATCACAATTCACTGCTTCTTATGGAATGGTGCTGAATCTCCTTGCGGGTGCAAAAGTTACTCGTACATCAAATGAATCAAATGACATGAAAACCTTACAAGGTGGGAGAACTTTGGAAGAAGCTAGGAAATTAGTTGAGCAAAGTTTTGGAAACTATGTCGGCAGCAATGTAATGCTCGCAGCAAAGGAGGAGCTTGCTAAAATAGAGAAAGAGATTGAAGTGCTGACTTCAGAAATTAGTGACGATGCTATAGACAGGAAAAGCAGGAGGCTTTTGTCTGAGGTGGCATATAAGGAGATGGCGGATCTGCAGGAAGAGTTGAGGGCTGAAAAACGCCTTCGGACTGAATTGCGAAGGAGGATGGAATTGAAGAGATTCTCTGCTCTGAAAGCCATTTTAAAGGAATTGGAAAATGGGCACTTACCTTTTTTGTGCTTGTTGTACAAAGATTCTGAAGGAGTTGAACGCTCGATCCCTGCTGTTTATTTGGGGAAGTTTGACTCCCTTGATAGTTCAAAACTTAAGAACATGGTTTCTGCCAATGATTCTTTTGCACTAAATGTGGTGGGAGTTCAATCAAACGGTGATGACATCAAAGCTCAAGATGCCAAACCATCTTACTATGTGGCTCTTGGTTCAGATAACTCTTGGTATTTATTTATGGAGAAGTGGATTAAAACTGTATATAGGACAGGCTTTCCTAATGCTGCTTTAGGTCAAGGGGATGCTTTGCCACGGGAAACAATGAGCTTGCTTCTAGATAAGGGGGAAATGCTGTGGGAAAAGCTTGCTGATTCTGAATTTGGTGGTTTATGGTGCATGGAAGGATCTCTAGAAACATGGTCATGGAGTTTAAATGTGCCAGTTTTAAGTCGCTTTTCTGAAAGTGATGAGGTGTTACACATGTCAGATGAATACCGCAGTGCCATAGAAAATTACAAGGAGCAAAGAACAAAAGTAGCACGTTTAAAGAAAAAGATAGCCCGTACAGAAGGCTTCAAGGAATACAAGAAGATTATAGACACAGTCAAGTTTACTGAAGAAAAGATAAAACGCCTGAGGGCTAGATCAAAACGTTTGACAAATAGAATAGAGCAGATTGAACCATCTGGTTGGAAAGAGTTTTTGCGGATTAGCAGTGTCATACATGAAACTAGGGCATTGGATATCAATACACACATAATTTTTCCATTGGGTGAAACTGCAGCTGCAATTCGAGGAGAAAATGAACTCTGGCTTGCAATGGTTCTTAGAAATAAAATCTTGCTAGATTTAAAGCCGGCACAACTTGCTGCCGTCTGTGCAAGCTTAGTCTCTGAGGGGATCAAAGTCCGTTCATGGAAAAATAACAGCTATATATATGAACCTTCCACTACTGTTATCAATGTCGTTAACTTTTTAGAGGAGCAGAGAAACTCCTTCCTTCTACTTCAAGAAAAGCATGGGGTAGAGATACCTTGCTGTTTGGATATCCAATTTTCTGGCATGGTAGAAGCCTGGGCCTCTGGTCTGACTTGGAGGGAAATGATGATGGACTGTGCCCTGGATGATGGCGATCTAGCTCGCCTCTTAAGAAGAACAATTGACATATTGGCTCAGATTCCTAAATTGCCTGATGTTGACCCGATGCTACAAAACAATGCTACGGCTGCCTCCAATGTCATGGATCGACCTCCAATAAGTGAGCTAGCTGGATAAAGCTTTCTTGCTGCCAAACAGGTATTTGTAAAATTTACATGTTGCTCTTACAAGTTGAAATCTTTTCTTGGGCCAGATTATATATCTTTATCTGGTTTGGATCAAACATTCAACCGAGCCAACTTGTGTTCAGGTTGGGAACTTGGGGATGGGTTCCCCATTCAAATCTGCTATTCACCATAATTGCATTTAGCTGAATTCTATACCAGCAACTGGAACATCTAAATGTTGAAAAAAATTTTAGCTGGGGAATTATAGTGTTTAGTAGTGATACATAGCAAAGTCCTTCCCGGCTCTTCAAATGTCTAACTGTCTCAGTAATAAAGGGAAATGTTCAAGTGTGTAGCCGGATGCCTGCCCATTTTGCTAGGTCTCTGTTTTGGGCATGTTCTTTGTAATTATTGCTTGAAGTTGTTAGGAATGATGCATGCTTTGAAATGCACATGGGCAGGGAAGTTGACATATGGTGCCGGTCCTTGTCATTCATGGCATAGCCAATCTCCAATCAATGCCTGCCACCCTTCAAAGTGAAAAATTTGTTGGTCATTCCTGACTGGTGCCCTTTCAAAAAGAAGTCGTAATCTCATGTATACGTTGGGGTAACAGGTCAATTGTCATATCAGCAACCAGTCTCAAAGCTTGGAAAACTAAGCAATTCTTAGTTGTCATTGTGCATAGGAAAGAAAACTAACATAACTCGGGGTAACATCAACTAAGAAATCAACCCGACGAGTTTTCATTCCGGATAATAGTACTGTCCACCACACCCTTGCCTTGCACTCGCATGTCTCGTATTCTGTTTCTCCCACTAGTTTTTTTTTTTTGAGAGTTTTCTGCTTCTCTAATATTTTCTTGTCATAGAAAAGCTTCAGAAAATGAAATGTTAACCACCTCTGAAATTTATTATAAGTAAATATTAGTCTTTCTTAAAACTTTTTAAAATATAAACCTTAACTTACTATTGACTTTTTATTTATATATTTATTTATTTATTATTTAATAGAAGTCTCTTTAGGTTGCATTCCATATCATATTTTATTTATAAAACACATAAAATGGATTTAAAATAATTTTTTGATAATTTCCTTCTTCCTGGAGAATGATTTTCTCCATAACTCTCTTTTATCATATTTGATTTACTTAAAAATTAAAGATTATATATTTATGATGTGTTATACTTTATTTTTTAATCTTTTTACCTGGTATATTTAACAATTTTAAATTAAAAACAATTATTTTAAAAAATAAAAATTAAGATCAATCAAATTAATGTTTGTACATAAAATATTGTTTATTATATAATATTTAATAATTTAATTATTGAAATTTAATATTTCAAAATATTTTTAATGTATGTGTTTTATAATTTTTATTTATATTATATAATTTTAAAGAAATAGAACTATTTTTAAAATTTGAAAATACCAAATCAAAAGTGTGTGTGTATATATATATATATATATATATATATATATATATTTAAAACAATACCGTGCTCCTATTTTCCTAGTCAAAGAGTACTCAAATGGACATCAAAAAAGCAGGTTCCCATCAAGCACTTGATCTGTGAATGAAATGGTGGTCAATGTTTACTCTATCAAAAATCTCCATATTCTGAAGGCAAGGAATTGGTGGCATTCAACAAGGCATGTTCTTCACCTAACAGCTGGGGCTAACAAGGAATTGGTGGCATTTAATAAGGCATGTTCTCCACCTAACGGCTGGGCCTATAACTCTGATCACCGAATAGTGCGGGATGATGTGGTTAGTTCTAATTGTACGGTTCTCAATATTCCTATCAAGTAGGACAAAATGTCGAGGGAAATTATACTAAAATGCCAACTATAGGTCACACTAAGGGCACTTCTATTCTAAAATAGAAGAAAATAAAATAAAATAACATAAGATAGCTACAAAGAACACGTTGCAGCAACTTGACCATTAACAAATGGACATCAAAAAAGCAGGTTCCCATCAAGCACTTGATCTGTGAATGAAATGGTGGTCAATGTTTACTCTATCAAAAATCTCCATATTCTGAAGGCAAGGAATTGGTGGCATTCAACAAGGCATGTTCTTCACCTAACAGCTGGGGCTAACAAGGAATTGGTGGCATTTAATAAGGCATGTTCTCCACCTAACGGCTGGGCCTATAACTCTGATCACCGAATAGTGCGGGATGATGTGGTTAGTTCTAATTGTACGGTTCTCAATATTCCTATCAAGTAGGACAAAATGTCGAGGGAAATTATACTAAAATGCCAACTATAGGTCACACTAAGGGCACTTCTATTCTAAAATAGAAGAAAATAAAATAAAATAACATAAGATAGCTACAAAGAACACGTTGCAGCAACTTGACCATTAACAGCAAACTTCAGCACCATTTTTATTCTCATTTGGTAGAAAAGACTAAATAATTTACAGCACTGAAAAATTACAAAAACCCCGTCACATTGATCGACAAACGTGGGGACATTATTAAAATTTCAAGGCAGGCAGGCAGGAAAAGCACTTCATATGGCCCATGAAAAGTAAAACACATTAAATAGTTGCAATAGAGTGCACGACCTTGCTTGTGCAGGTGAAAAACGTTGGAAGAAAAAATATTGATGAATGGAATGAACATATGTCTCAGGTTTTACATCACATATTACCATCTATTTACATGATGGCGGCTCAAAATGCCACAAACTTACATTATGCTACAATACTCCAACCCATATCCCCCTTTTTGTCATATTCTTTATTAGGTTGGTGCGATAGAAATATGAGAATACATGAAGATGAATGCTGCAAAAGCTTCTCCTCTTGCTCGTGGTGCTGTCACATTTCCAGTTCCGGCACCAGTGTATATAATGTGTGCTAAAGGCAATCCACAAGAACATCTGAATCAAGTTAATGCATTTATTATTGCCTTCCTTTCAATTCTTACGTTTAATTTGAGAAGGCATGGGGAAGATTTTGAGCCACATATCATTAAAACAAAATTTCATCATTAGTACATACCATATCTACTTGGGGTTACAGCAAGGCATATTACGAGGCAGAAAGCCATCTTTGAAACCGTTGTAGTCTTCTAATTGAAAAACCTTTTGAAGCCCTTGCCTGGTTGTGGCACGAGCCATTCTGATGGAAAGTTCTTTTCTTTTTTTTACGAAATAAAAAATCTTCTGTATCCAAAACGTATGAAACCTACCATATACAAAATTTGAAAATATTAGCAGAACAGTGTACAAATTGACAAAACATAAAACTTGAGTCAAATAGAAGCCCAAAACTAGTTGGCGTTGGCATAATTAGATGTCAATACAAAATAATACCTTGGATGAATTGCAAGATATCTTACACTCCAAACCATTGACAACTTGAAGTCCTTCCATGGCCAAGCAAGATGCAGAAAACTCATCACCACCAGCAAATTTGCATTTATTCCTGCAAACAGCAAAACATTATTAGCCATTATTACTCTATCACAATCAAAGAGTAATAACGTCTATCTCCATATCCACATACCTCTTCAAGAATATCCCAGGCTTCTCTTTCTTGTCAGGAACTGAAAGAAAGTCATTACACAGATAGGCTGCAAAATTTGGATCCATGGAAACTGCAGTCACTTCAGGCTTATCATGTCCATTGTCCATAAGCTGAATAGACAGACAGGTTGGTGTGGATGACTGCAGAGAAGACAAAATATGAGTATTTAAAAATTTTCCAATTTCAAGTCCACAAGCAATGCTTCCAAGAAATGAAACAGAAGAAAGTTAATTAAAAAAACCTACACATTCAATACGATATATGTTTTCGTCATGCAGAAGAACACGAACATTTTCATGATAAACTATGTCAATAAATCTTCCAGGTTTTCTTGATTTCTCATAAGCATACAGTTGAAGAAGCTTGTTGTCCATCTCATCAGTTGCAAGTGCTTGAAGCTGAAAAAAATACCACATCAATTAGTAATTCAGTAAAAAAAACAGAGCAAATAAAATTGAAAAGGTTGTAAATTAACCAAGGCATCTTACATGTTTGACAAGTTTATAAAGCAGCTTGTCCAATGTAAAAAGAACATAAGATTGAGTGCCAATAATTGCTCGGCAATCATCCTCAAATTTCGTATTATCAGAAGAACCATCAAGTAAACTGTAAAGTGCATTCATGAACCTGCACCAGACATCCAAATTAACATGTACCACTCACTCACAAATTGCTTGAAATTAAAGCATGCAAAGCTTAACTACCTGGCATAAAGATCAGTAGGGCTTGTATCATTTGAAGTCTTCCATTTCCTCTCCGCTGACGATGAATTGATTTTTGCTGATTGTATCCTCTCATACAATGTCTGTCAGAAACAACAATTATTCCAGTAGGGTCAACAAATATGAAACAGATTCAGATAATAATAAAAAGGGAAAAGGAAAAAGATAAAAGGCCTTACTTGGTGAAGCCTAAATAGCACATAGAAGGAATCGTTTCCATAGAAAACTCGAGAGTCCTTCTCTCTGTCATGTAAAGATGGAGAGACATGCTTTGCTAGAGGCTTGACAGTTAGTAGAAAACGTTCTGAATATGGCAATGGCATTCCATCTCCTTCAACATCATGAGCATCAGCCATACCTTCAGCTTCACCTTCACTCTCTGCCTTGTTATCATGCTCATCATGGTCTCCATCTTCCTCATGCTCTTCCCGAGAGCTACCCTCACCATCACCAGACTCACTTCCAGAAACATCACCATTCTCAGAAGCATTCTCGGTGTCCTCTGAAGACCGCTGGGCACTCTCCTCGCCTTCATCATCAGCATCGACCTCGTTTTCTCCTCCAGCCTCCCCACAACATATTTCTTCTTCTCCATGTCTGTTTTGATATTGCCCGCTGACAGCACCATCCTTTGTTTTATGAGCAGCCTCCAAACCAGCTTCCCCATAAACTGCAAAATTATCCTCCTCAAAATCTCCATTTGGAGATAATTCACCCTCTTCTCTTTCAATTTTAAATTGCTTCGCAGATTCTGCATTATATCTGAGAATCTTAGCACCTTCTGTCATCACCCCATTTGTGGATATAATCTGCCTTGAACCATCTCCACCCTGCAGTGTAATGATCATGAAATAACCTCTCGGCATAAAATCACTACAAGATAATAACAAAAGTGATCTGAAGCATTAACATTTTATCAATCAATCATCTGTTAATTTGCAGATGATTCCTGACGAGCTCAGATGTCCAATCATTGATAATAATGCAGACTCTCATTTGTAAGAGCTTAAAAATATATTCATATAATACTGCAAAGCATACCCTAAAGTTTCATCCAACTAGAAAATTCCAACACTTAAAAATCTAAGTCTATTAATGATGTAGAAAAAAGAGTCATCTACAAGATACGAGAATAGCAGGCTGCAAACATGTTAATATGAAGACCCATTTTCATTTCAGTCAAGAACCTAAGGCTCTGGCATCAAGTCCGTCGGATTGATTTGCAGCTAAATATCAATTTAAAGGCAAGCTTGTTTCCAGGAATGGATGGAAACTCGGCATGAAAGATTATAAGTTCTTTCAAGATCCATATTTATCCTTATAACACATCACCTAGCATGATCATAGAACAGAGAAAACACACTCTTAACTTGGAAGTGAACAATAAATCACCATTAGCCATACCTCTGATGAAGGTAAAATTTCATTACTTGACCTCAACTCAAGCGCACCCTCAACAGCGTGATTACCGGGTCTAGAATGAGTCGCACTAAGCCCTAGAAAAAAAATATATATATACATATATCTCAGTAGTCCAGACATTGTCATTACAAGAAATTACAAAAAAATCAAAAAACAATCACTAGTAAGTCTCCATAGAAATTTTAAACAAAGTTATCTTAGTGTGGAAGCAATCCGCAAACCTGAAGCATTTTCTATATTAGTTCTTCCGTTGCTTTGATCCGTTGCAGCAGCAGTTGATGCATTCGTATTGACCAACCGTTCATTGTTACTGGCTTGTTTGCTAATCCCTGAAGTTTCATCAGCTATAGCCGCATTGTTCTGCAGCTTATCTTGCTCAGAACCATCACAGAAATTATCACCCTTACGTGCATTATGATCAGCTTCAGCAGAGCCATCTTCTTTAACCCCATGATCTCCATTTGGCAACCAAGCCCTAGAAGAACTTGATTGCTCAGGAGGAATACTTTCATCTTCATTTCTGGAAGGATTTGAATGTTTAGAATTTGTGGCAGCGGCGCCACCATCAGGACTGCCATCACTACCTATAACACTAGCAGCCCGACTTTTAACAGAGTGATTCTTGGCCTTAACAGCATCTTCAGTGTCCTCCGCTCCCTGAGGCCGAGAAGGAACACCAAGCATTGGTTCCAAGAAGGTTTTCCAAATCTTCATTACTTTATCCAACTGTTCAGTCGTACACATTTCTCCACATGAATACTTAATCAGCTGATATAAATCTTCATGAATGTCAGGATCTGGATACTCAAATTCCAAATGAGGAACAATAGACCGCCTATTTCCAGCAGCAATGGCAAGAAGCACATCATCTTCCTTGCGCTTCTTCTCACTGATTTCTTTGATCTCTGCTGACAATGCTGTAAACACAAGACAAATAAGCATTTGGAACTGAACATATAGGGCAAGAGGATGTCCCATGGAAACCAGTAGAATCCACGGGTTTTTACATAATCATAAACTCTAGAGTGCATGTCTTAGATAATTTACAAGTAAATATCATCAAAATATTTAAAGAAAAAATAAAAGAAGGACAAAGAACTACAATCAGGGAATTCAGCCAAGGTAAGTTATGTTACACTACATCATTTAACCCCAAACCAAGAAACAGAATAGCAACTGGAACTGGGATGAAACTAATTTTAGAAAATTTTCAAACTGAGTTTGCTTTTATGCGCCGATTGTCAAATATGATTTTATATGCACTATTGCTTGGTATACCAAAAGATGAAGTATTCTGAACCATATATACCAGTATACCAAGATATCAAGTTGTAAATCACCTTTTGCACCCAAGCTCTTTGAGTCCTGCTGCTTGAAATAGAAGCTACGATGATCAAGAGATTT
>JAXCLQ010000009.1:7071897-7093813 GCA_035584115.1 Cedrela odorata | reverse complement strand
TCATTAACTAAATAATTAAGTTATTTATTTTTTAAAAAATAGATAATAAATAATAAGTTATGCAATTAATTTTTATTATTTAAAATTTTTTAACATTTCTTTATTTTTAATATTTTCTCTAATAGTTGTATAAAAATATAAGTTTTTTAACTGTACATAATAAATAATAATTGATGAAAATAATTTCTTTTATTTTTTAAATTTATACTTTTATGTAAATTTATAATAAATAATAATTGATGAAAAATAAATAAATTTAATTCTATGAATTATTATTTATTATGTAAATTTTAAAAAATAAAGAAAATAAAATTTAAAATATTAAAATATACAAAACACTAGTGCACAAGTATTATAGTTTTAAGGTTTAGGATTTATGTAGTCATACACTGTTGCAGCACATACACTGTAACGTGTAGTTGGTCTTGAGAGCAGAAGCGTCCAAATTACCTAAAATTGGACCGTTTGGTAAGATTAAATTAAAGTTGGTTAAAATTGTAAATAGAGGGTCAAATAAAATTATTTTCAAAATTTTCCCTTCTTTTCTTCTTTTCTTCCATACGTGGTCAACCAAAGCAAAGTAAGCTCTCTAAAATGCAGCAACACAATTTATCTTGTTGAACAATCACTTGCCCTAATTATCTGATTGTTCAACAAGTGAATTATTGCTGAGCGTGACCTTTTGTCACATTTTCCTAAACCATGGTTGGAATTTGCCGAGAGATGTGAACAATCCCTTTTTAGCCAAAAATTCAGCAACTGCTTAGTTGCCTCCATAAATTCCATGTGGGATACAAATTTTAAAATAGGAATATGTACCAGTTCCCAGTCTTATGAACATGACATTAATTTGCTGTGGGCATCAAAGAGAAGCACAAGAAGTATTCCTGATTACTTCTAGTATTATGCATTTCAGACTTCTATGTCTGACTTGTAAAGGGTGAAAAAGTCAAACCAAAAGAAAGCTTCATAGCCATTCCCAACCAAAACTTCACAAGAGGCCTGACCATACTCTTGGGTTAGAATCTTTTCCTTGATCCCATGTATCTAGTGAACACCTATAATTTAGCCCAACTATGCTTATTGTAAGGGCCACCCGCATTTGCTCGTTTAAGACTAGCTAGTAAGCCTATGGCCGCAAGTCGGGAGGCACCATGGGGGCTTGGAATTATCCTTTTATTTACGATTTTAGAGGTGTGACAGCTAAGACGTGTTATGTCTTCTCTTACAATGTCTTAAAACCCTCTTTAAAGAGGGATAGCTAGGTGCCTTATAAGGGCCTTGACCATCAGCATTCCAAGGGCAAAGCTGTGTACTCCTCCACCATTGGATTAACAAAATAAGTTGTTTGCATTAATTGTTTGATCTTGTTTATTCGATGCGTTGTGATGCTTGTTTGTTCAATACTTGTTTACTAATTAATTACTTGTATGTTGCTTGCTTGCTTATTGCGTATTTTATTGATGTAATCTTAAATTGTATTGCGATATGATATGTGCTTGTTTCCGAGTATTTCCTACTATTGGTTTACATTTGTAGACAACTAACCTACTTGTGCTTGCTGCATGCAAACTTGTTTATGCTGTCTTACTAGTTCAACACTCTAGTGAATGCCGCACGAATCCAATTTTCGACAAAGAGAAAATCAGTCCGTGACACTCATCACATACACCAAGTATGATTACATACCAAACATTTAAAAAAAAAAAAAAAAGTGAGCTTCTTGCCAAGTTGTATTTCACCCAAATCAAGCAAAAGCAAAGACTCAAGTTAAACAATCCTAAAAACAAAATTTAGCTTACTTTGCATCACCAATCACAACTATACAACATTTTATCTTGAATATATGTGCAATATACAAGGCACCCATTAAACATAGCATACGTGTCAACTAAACCAACAAATATAACACCAAAATCATCAAATTACAAAACCAGGATTCATTTAGCCAAACCTTAGTTCAATGTTTGAATTACACTATAACTTGAATATAATTACCTTCTGTTTTCATTCCTAAATTTATGAAGATAATTTAATCAGATTGAATTGCAATATATTTTAAAGTAAATAGCATGCTCCTATAGTATTTTATAATAGAATAACATCACTCACGTATCAAACTATCATCCATAAAACTGGGATAGTAAGCAAAGAAAAGTCACAGCAGATGACAAAACACATAATATTGCCCTAAAATAAGTACTTGAATGAGGAAAAGAAGAGCAGAAAACAATGGAAAGAGAAGTAAGATGTTCCATTTGGAGAGCTGAGTAATTGAAAGATTAGGTGACAGCCAAATCATATCAACAGTGGTTCACACAAGAAATCTCAACATTTTATAGCATAATAGTTCTATAGAACTTACAATAGGTCCATTCTTCAAGGCATGCTCCTTAGCAAACTTGCATGCTTGCTTGACAGCAAGAGCATCCATGCCATCCACCTTATTACAAAGAGAAAAAAAAAAATCACAAACATTATACAACTATCACAAGAAATAATTAATGATCACAGATCAGTCTAATAAACAAATTTCCACCTGCAGGCCTAAAAAAATCAGTTTCATTTCATTAAAAGTACTTGAAGAGTATCTGAACAAGTTGAGACAACTTCATAAGTACATAGTAGCAATCATCCCCATGCCCCTAAACAAATACACACAGCAAAACATTCATTTCAAGTCTATTCAAACTCTCTGCGCACTTGACTACACAATGCTATAACAAGTCCTGGAGTTACATTAAGTTCAGAAAACATAAACAAGATATCCTAGAATAGCGATAATACAATAGTATAGAAAAAAAAATATATGTTAATGCAATTAACAGAACAATCCCACTGGATTTTTTTTTATGAAAATTCTGAACTTAACATTGCTTTCCCATCAACGCAAGCCAAAACCACAGCTAACAACTTTCTGCACAAAGGTGAGATATCTACAGGAAGAGTATTTGCAAAATCCAAAAGTGGATCTAAACTTTACAGCAAACATTTTCACATTTAAATCCGGAAGTCCTACATATACTGTATAAAAAAAAAAAACAATAACCAGCTACTAATGTTAGCAAACAACGCCTCAGTAATCAATTAAACCACTTGCCCAAAATTCATTAGTAACTTAACATAACTAATGTTCCAATAATCAATGGCAAAAATCAATGGAAACCATAATTGGAAACACATTTTGAAGTTCAATCTCACTTTCAAACCGGGAACATAATCCCCACGCTTGTAGTATGCCGGACTCTTCGCGGCTTTCCATTCTGCCGTTCCCATTCCATCTGCAACAACCACGTACAAAAATCAATCACAATCACTAAAGAAAACACAGTTGAGAACTCCATTTCAGTTTAACTCAGGTCAGTAAGTATTTACAATGGTTATTCTCGCAGACCAAAATTGCCGGAAGATCCCAAAGCGCAGAAATGTTTAACGCCTCAAACAACTGCCCCTGGTTGGCTGCACCATCTCCATAAAGTGCAAATGTCACGGCTTCATCCTTTGAGTACTTCTGTGCGAAAGCCAATCCACACCCTAACGGAATCTGAGCCCCAACAATCCCATGGCCTCCGTAAAAATTGGCGTCCTTCTTGTAAAAATGCATCGAACCTCCTTTTCCATGCGAACAACCATCCTTTCTCCCCATCAGCTCCGAGAAAACCTCCAAGAGAGTCCCGCCGCGACCTAAGAACGTGCAGTGATCACGATAAGCGGTTATGATTGCATCTTTTTTGGTGATAGCAGCTTCCATACCGACAGCCACGGCTTCTTGTCCGTCGTACAGATGGCAGAATCCGCGGACAAGTTTTGCCTTGTAGAGAGAATCGGAAGCGATCTCCATCCTTCGCATGAGGGCCATGTCGCGGAAGAACGTGAGTAGTTCCTTCGGACTGGTTTCAACGGAGCGTGAAGGCACATCGCATTGGTGAGAGGTGAAAGGAACGGAGGTTTCAATAGTTAGAGGCGTGGTATCGGTGGAGATCGGACGCCGGAGGAGAAACGATGTCGTTGCTGGTTTTAGGAGATTGGTCAAGCGAGATGAAGTGTAGGTGAGCTTTGATAGAGCCATCTCTCTCCTTAGATATTTTCTGTGAAGAGAGAAAGTTGGGGTTTGGTGTGGTCGATACGGAGAAGGAAAGAAAGCGATACTGGTACGGATTCTAGCGTCGAACAAATATATTTGTTTGGAACCTAGTGACTGTGACAGTGACTTTATAAATTGCGGGTGAGAGTCTAATTATTTGACTTTACTCTCTGTTTATGTGATCGTATTAACATTAAAAATTGCACGCCAATTTTGTTCCTTGAATTGTAAACAGAGATTGGCTGCCTGTGCTTGGATGGAACTGGATCTAGTGCTCGTGAAATTAGTGTTAGGATTTGTAATGACTTATTTGAAAAATAAATGTATTCGGTCTTTTAACATCGACTTTGTAAACTTTTATCTCGTAATAATTGTAACTTAAATTATCGTATCAAGAACGGTGTAAAAATTAAAAAGCATGGGACTAAAATGATAAAATAGTAAAATTAAAGAGCCTAAATTTTGTTTAGAAAAAATCAATAAAGGAGTAAAATGTTCACTTTTTAAAGTTAAGGGGTCAAAGTTTAAAATAAATAATAAGTTAAGAATTAAAAAATTTACTTTTAAAATTAAAGGGTCAAAATATAAAAAATTATATTATATAGGTTAAAGTATAAATATTTTTATTTTACTCTAAATTTTTTGTGAAACTTAGAAGTTTCTAACATGGCTCTATAATGCCATGCTTGCCGCACCTTAGTACCAAATGAATACATAATTAAAATTTTATTTAAATTTGAATTTAATTTTCAATATTTTTAATGGTTGTTAAATGAAATTTATTTTTAATTATAATTTTACCCTTGTTAAACCTCCCTTATAGTTTTATCGTCAAACGACAATTTATGTTTTATTAAAAATATAAAATTAACATATAATAATTTTTAAATCACAACTATTATAAGACGGAAGCATCATAAATTAAATATTAATATAAAAATAAGTAAATTTTGCTAAAATTAATATTATTAAACAATTTTTTACTTTTACTTTTTAAAATGCAGTAAAAGTACTGTAATTCTAAATAAAACATAAAAAAATATATTTATCATTTTGTCTCTTTCCCTTTTTGGTTATTAATATATAATGATAGAGATCCACTCCAAAACCCTTTTGCAAATTATGTTTTTTGTTGTGATTTTTTAATTTTAGTTTTTTTGTTCAAATATATTAAATTGAATTGATGGTTTGGATATTAATTTAAGTTGAATTGCTTGTGTGATTGTGTTACGAAGATATAAATTAATTTTCACATTAAATTTGGTAGAATAAACGAAGTATAAAATTTTTAAAAATGAATAGAAAAATAAGGAATTTTTTATTTTTATTTCGATATTATATTATAATTACCTTTTAATCAATAAACTCGTAATATTAAATAATAGTGTGAGAGTGTAATGAAAATTTATAATAAATTAAGGTTGATTCGAAAGAAAATTCAAGTCTAATAATTTCAAAAAAATTATTTTACTTTAAAATTGTTTATTAAATTTAAAATAAATAAATAAATAATAAAAACATATTAAATAAGAGTATAAATAATATGACACGTGCTTAATTCAAAAGGTACAATCTTATGCATAGGAGCCGGCAAAGTATACGTTACAATCTTATGCTAGCAAAATATGAAAAATAAATAAACCGAAACGACGTCGATTTGCTCGTAAACCCACAGCAAAAAATATCGTATTACTGTACCAAGAACGATAAACCGGGCACTCAATAATTCGGCAAAAATCTCTCCCGCCATGAACACGCATTCTATCCTCTCACCTTCAAACACATTTTCCGTCTTCTCCAGTACGAAACCCTCTTCATTTCCTCAGTTCCACACACTCTCTCAATCCCTAGGCTTCTGTATTCCCAAATCAACTCTCTCACCTAATTCACATCAATTTCAAGTCTCCTACAAGTCTCCGAAGTCATTCTTCTCCGTAGAGCACGAGCTCCCCGATGCCGGCGAAGGAGAAGAAGAATACGACGATGACGAAGAAGCTGCCAAAGATTACGATGGCGTTTCCGGCGAAATCTCGGATGAGATTGAACAAAGCGATGACGAATTCGAAGTGTCTTTGGATTCGACATCGGCGCCGTCTCGGCTCGAGGAGTTAAAGTGGCAGAGAGTGGAAAAGCCGTGTAATGAAGTTAAAGAGTTCGGTGATGAGATGATCGACGTAGATGAACTCGCTTCTATTTACGACTTTCGCATCGATAAATTTCAGGTTTACATATTTACTAGATTTTCAAATGTTAAGTCACATGCCTAACGGGCTATAGACTGTGAATATTTTTGTTTGTTTATTTTTGTTTTTAGCGGTTAGCAATTGAAGCATTTTTGAGAGTTTCTTCAGTGGTGGTTTCTGCGCCAACAAGCAGTGGAAAAACTTTGATTGCCGAAGCTGCAGCAGTTGCCATAGTAGCGAGAAAACGTCGTATATTCTATACGATTGTCTAATCAGAAGTTTCGAGAGTTTCGGTAATTAAGTTTTTCATTTTATGAATGTAAAACGATTGTTCTTTTGCATATTGATTTTGATTCATTTTGATGTTTAGGGAGACTTTTGATGATAATAATGTTGGTCTTCTTACCGGAGATTACGCGGTCAACAGAGATGCTAAATTTTGATCATGACTACTGAGATTTTGCGCAACATGTTGTATCAGAGGTATATATTGTTAGTCGCGTTGAAATTGACAATCTGAAGATAGTAAATACAATTAGGAAGCCAAAATGAAATGATTAATTATCAATTGAATTTCATTCACCTCTCCTGAGGTTTCAAGTAGACCTCTCGGTCCTCTGGTCTGAAAAATAGGTAGACACAGGAGGTTTCTATTAAATTTTGTAAATCCACTCCCGGGCCTTTAATCGATTTTTAGAGGAGATTTATATGATCTTCAAAATCTCATGGGAGATCTTTGAGTAATTCCGAAACCACTCAGAGATTTTCATGTATTTAGTGAAACCCCAAGGTAGGTTGATAAAATTTTCCCGATGTTAAAATATGAAAGCAGATGTTATCCTCAAAGGCGTACAATCATAGATAGCTAACAAAGGCGTACAAGCATACTAGCCAACTAATCCGTTTGAATTTGTTATGCGCAAACCTTGTTTAGGTTGACTTACTAGTTGGAATGTGCTAGTAAGTGCCGCACTAGCGTAAATCATCCTAGCCAACGATAGCGTACAAGCATATAAGCTAACTAGGGTGTACGAGCCCTAAATAAACAAACGTCCCTACATGTTGAGGTTTGCGCAAGTCAGCTTAAACGAGATTTGCGCATAACGAATTCAAGCGGATTAGTTGTCTAAAGAAATATAACGTGTTATGTTTAAACTTTATTTATGATATCTTTGTGTTTTTTTTTTTTTTTTTGTGTTAAATTGTTACTGATGTTGATTGTTGCAATTAAGGATGGTTGTTTATCATTTGTTTTCATGCAGTGTTGTGATGGTTTCTTCTGAGAGGGGACTTTTCGATGTTGATGTTATTGTTTTAGATGAAGTTCATTATTTAAGTGATATATCTCGGGGTAGAGTGCGGGAAGAGAGAGTAAGTACATTTTCTGTTTAGGGTAAATTCATAACCCTGGTTTTTATCAGCTTTATATATTCTTACTGCTGTCAGCTTTTTTTTTTTTTTTTTCAGATTATTTATTGCCCGAAAGAAGTTCAAATTATATGCCTATTGGCTACAGTTGCAAATGCAGATGAGCTTACTGGTTGGATTGGACGGGTAATGTCTTCTGTCATATCATATAGTTTCTGACCTTGCATGAAACTGGCTGTCGCAATAGGCGATGATGCTATTAAGGTATATGTTATCTAGCAACTGGCAAGAAAATGTTTTTGCTCAGCCTTTTCAATTCTATCAGTTCTAGAAACCTGGATTTAGACTTAGTACATCTTAGTTATTCAAATTCTTATCTTTCCAGCTTCCATTGTTTTAGAATCGGGTGCTAGAATTAGTTTTTATATTCTGTTTGTACTAAACTCTAATTTTCCAGGTTCACCATTGATTCTGTAACCATGGACACATACTCTTATGTTATATCCATCATAAATTTTCATCTCTACTCTTTATCAGATGATGTCTGTCCAAATATTTTACGAGAACAATCACTGAGCTGAATTTCCTTATAATATTTCCTATATGAGAAATTTATTTTTCAAGTTTATTTTTCATGCTTTTCCTGCACCATGTTAGAAGAATAAACTTTCTTTAAAAATGTTGTTTAATTTTATTTCTGGATGAATACTTAAAGAATAATATTGGGCTGAATTTTTACTGACTATCATTGAAAACAATGTTACTTTTGTCAATTTTTGTTGTTTTAATTTATTCTTTCTGAGAAATACAGAGCCAAGGAAATAGGGATCTGTATTATGTTACTAATGTCATCATTGGCTCATGTTCTGTAATTGAACCCGATGTATTATCCTTATATTGTTGAAGTTCTGTTTGTGTCATTCTTGGTATATTGGATTATTTTTTGCTTGTCCTGCAAATAAAGATTATAAGCTGTACAGTTTTTATTTATATATTTTTAATGGGATTGAAATGTTAGTGTTACCTTTCACTGGATTCTGTTTGTTACTCATGCCAACCTTGGCTTTTGAAACATCTTGGTATTAGTGATGGATGGACTTCTGAGATTGTTATCCTTTTTATCTTTCATGTTTCTAGATTCATGGTAAAACTGAGTTAGTAACATCATCTAGACGTCCAGTTCCGTTGACTTGGTACTTCTAAACAAAGACTGCTTTATGACCTCTTCTTGATGAGAAAGGAAAACACATGAATAGGTATATATCATTTCTTCCGATTGTGCATTCAATTCATTGTAATTTATAAGTTCTCTACTGTGAATAGAAAAAGGCATTTTTTGGTCATCCACATCTTTGGGTAAATGGTTGATGTTTTTTTAACCATACAACTATTTTTTCTTTAATGATGTTGTCTACTTACTACTGTTAGCCTCTTTTTCTCATTTACTTGTTTCGACATCTGAGTTGTTTTATGTTAGAAGATAAGTAACTAAATGCTTTTTTTTCTTCTTATATCTCATGCATACCCTCGAAACTGACCATAAGTGTGCAAATAAGAGATTCTTGAGGTATCTTTTCTTTTATTCGGCTTGGAAACGCTTAAAATACAGAATGTAAACTTCTATGCAACAATCTATATATTACTGATAGAGAAAGGTTATTTAATAATTTCATCTTTAGCAGTTTCTGTCTAATATTCTTGATGAATACAAATCCTTTTAACTTACAACAGTTTTTCTGTCTAAGAAGTATGATCTGTTGCAGGGTTGTGAATGCTACTGAATTTCCTAGTAGTCATAATTGGTCTTAGAGGATTCTCTTTAATAGTTTGTTTTTGACCTCTTGTACTTTAGTAAATAACAAGTTGCTATTAATTGTACAATTTGGAACAGGAAGCTGTCACTCAATTACTTACAACTTTCTGCTTCAGAAGTTAAACCATATAAGGATGATGGGTATAGATGAAGGAATTCCAGGAAACGCAGAGGTGACGTGGTCTATAATAATATTAATAGCACCTCTGGACAACAACTTTCCAAGAAAGATGTAAACTCAATTCGTTGGTCACAGGTCTGGATGTAGTGCATCAGGCCTCTGGTTATCATTGACTTGTTTTCTTTATGAACAAAGAATAATTAGTTATGGTGATTTTCTAGCTTACTTGTGACCTTCCAACCCAATAAAATAATTGACTTAATTATTGCCGTATATTTTAATTTTCAGGTTCCTCAAGCTATCGATACATTATGGCACTTTAGCGCGAGGGATATGCTGCCTGCAATTTGGTTTATTTTTAACAGACGAGGATGTGATGCAGCCGTTCAGTACCTTGAAGATTGTAATCTGTTGGATGATTGTGAGATGAGCAAAGTTGAATTGGCCTTGAAGAGGTTCTGGAATTTGTATCATGATGCTGTCAGGGAGATTTCTGTGAAAGGACTTCTTAAGGGGGATGTGGCACATCATGCTGGCTGTCTTCCTATTTGGAAATCATTCATTGAAGGGCCTTTTTCAGCGAGGACTTGTTAAAGTTGTCTTTGCTACAGAAACACTTGCTGCTGGAATCAACATGCCTGCTAGGACAGCTGTCATCTCATCTCTCAGCAAAAGGATTGCTAGTGGAAGTATCCAATTAACCTCAAATGAACTACTTCAAATGGCGGGGCGTGCTGGACGTAGAGGTATTGATGAAAGGGGCCATGTGGTGCTGATTCAGACCCCCTATGAAGGTGCTGAAGAATGTTGTAAGCTTTTATTTGCTGGAGTTGAACCTCTTGTATCACAATTCACTGCTTCTTATGGAATGGTGCTGAATCTCCTTGTGGGTGCAAAAGTTACTCATACATCAAATGAATCAAATGACATGAAGACTTTACAAGGTGGGAGAACTTCGGAAGAAGCTAGGAAATTAGTTGAGCAAAGTTTCGGAAACTATGTTGGCAGCAATGTAATGCTGGCTGCAAAGGAGGAGCTTGCTAAAATACAGAAAGAGATTGAAGTGCTGACTTCAGAAGTTAGTGACTATGCTATAGACAGGAAAAGCAGGAAACTTTTGTTGGAGGTGGCATACAAGGAGATGGCAGATCTGCAGGAAGAGTTGAGGGCTGAAGAACGCCTTCGGACTGCATTGCGAAGGAAGATGGGTTCGAAGAATTTCTCTGCTCTGAAAGCCATTTTAAAGGAATTGGAAAATGAGCACTTTCCTTTTTTGTGCTTGCAGTACAAAGATTCTGAAGGAGTTGAACACTCAGTCCCTGCTGTTTATTTGGGGAAATTCAACTCCCTTGTTAGTTCAAAACTTAAGAACATGGTTTCTGTCACTGAATCTTTTGCACTAGATGTAGGAGTTCAATCAAATGGTGATGACATCAAAGCTCAAGATGCCGAACCATCTTACTATGTGGCTCTTGGGTCAGATAATTCTTGGTATTTCTTTACGGAGAAGTGGATTAAAACTGTATATAGGACAGGCTTTCCTAATTTTGCTTTAGCTCAAGGAGATGCTCTGCTGTGGTAAACAATGAGCTTGCTTCTAGATGAGGAGGAAATGCAGTGGGAAAAGCTTGCTGATTCTGAATTTGGTGGTTTACGGTGCATGGAAGGATCTCTTGAAACATGGTCATGGAGTTTAAATGTGCCAGTGTTAAGTAGCTATTCTGAAAGCGATGCAGTGTTACACTTGTACATGTCAGATGAATATCACAATGCTGTAGAAAATTACAAGGAACAAAGAACAGAAGTAGCACGTTTAAAGAAAAAGATAGTCCGTACAGAAGGCTTCAAAGAATCCAAGAAAATCATAGACAGTGTCAAGTTTACTGAAGAAAAGATAAAATGCCTGAAGGCTAGATCAAAACGATTGACAAATAGAATAGAGCAGATTCAACCATCTGGTTGGAAAGAGTTTTTGCAGATTGCAATGTCATACATGAAACTAGGACATTGGATATCAATACACATAATTTTTCCATTGGTTGAAACTGCAGCTGCAATTCGAGGAGAAAATGAACTCTGGCTTGCAATGGTTCTTAGAAACCAAATCTTGCTAGATTTAAAGCCTGCACAACTTGCTGCCATCTGTGCAAGTTTTGTCTCTGAGGGTATCAAAGTCTGTTCATGGAAAAATAACAGCTATATATATGAACCTTCCACCACTGTTATCAATGTCGTTAACTTTTTAGAGGAGCAGAGAAGCTCCTTCTTGCAACTTCAAGAAAAACATGGCCTAGAAATACCTTGCTGTTTGGATATCCAATTTTCTGGCATGGTAGAAGCTTGGGCATCTGGTCTGACTTGGAGGGAAATGATGATGGACTGTGCCCTGGATGATGGTGATCTAGCTTGCCTCTTGAGAAGAACAATTGACATATTGGCTCAGATTCCGAAATTGCCTGATGTTGACCAGATGCTGCAAAACAATGCTGTGGCTGGCTCCAATGTCATGGATCGACCTCCCATAAGTAATCTAGCTGGATAAAGTTTTCTTGCTGCCAAACAGGTATTTGTAAAATTTATATTTTTGCTCTTGCACGGTTAATTCTTTTCTAGGCCCAGATTATATATCTTTGTCTGGTTCTGGATCAAACATTCCACCAAGCCAACTTGTGTTCAGGTTGGGGGTGGGCTACACGTGTTCAAATCTGCTATTCACCATAATGCATTTTGCTGAATTTTATACCAGCAATAGGAACATCTAAATGTTGTAAGCCCGTTTCCCAATTTATGAAAAATTCTTTACCTGGGGCATTATACTGTTAGATACTGATACATAGCAAAGTCCTTCCCGGTTTTTCAAATGTCTGTAACTGTCTCAATGATGAAGGGAAATGTTCAGGTATGAAGCCTGATTTTTGTCCATTTTGCTTGGTCTCTATTTCGGGTAGTAATTTTTGCTTGAAGTTGTTAGGAATGAAACGTGCTTTGAAATTTTACATGGGCAGGGAAGTTCATATTTGGTGCAGGTCCTTGTCATTCATGGCATAGCCAATTCTACATGGGCTGGGAAATTAGTTGGTCATTCCCGGTGCACTTTCATAAAGAAAGTCATAATCTCGTGTATACGTTGGAACCCTGGCGAGGACACTGCTTTGATCTCCCTTCAGTGGTGGTGGTGGTGGTACTCGTGATTCGTGAAGTGCCTTTAGCAAGATTGACAGGTTAATTGTCATATCAGCAATCAGTGTCAAAGCTGGGAAACCTAAGCAATTCTTGGTTGTCATTACGCATAACGGAGAAAACTAATATTACTGAACATCAACTAAGAAATTAACCCGACTTTTTTTCATGCTTGCCTTGCACGCTCATGTCTTGTATCCTGTTTCTCCCACTAATTTTGGAGAGTCTTCTGCTTCTGCAATATTTTCTTGTCTAGAAAAAGCTTTAAAAAATAAAAATATTAACCACCTCTGAAATTGATTATAAGTAAAGAGAGTCTTTCTTTTAACTTTTGAATATTAACTTCTAAGAATTACAACCACATTTTTAAATTCTTAAAATATCAAATCGTAAGTATTATTTTTATATTTGTTTTTGTTTTATAAAAACGCTAACAGTCCCTCGCTCTCGTCTTCCTAGTCAAAGAGTTCACTCTGTGCTTAAATGAATATTAAAGAAGCAAGTTCCTAAAATGCACTTGATCTATGAAAGAAATGGTGCTCATTGTTTACTCTTATCAAAATTCTGCAAATTCTAAAGGCAAGGATCGGTGGCATTTAACAAGGAATGTTATGTTATCCACGTAACAGCTGGGGCTATAGATTTCAGATCGCCGAATAGCGGGAGGATGGGTTTAGTTCTAATTGTTCGGTTCTCAATATTCCTATCAAGTAGGACAAAAAGTCGAGGGAAATTAAACTAAAATGCCAATTGTAGGTCCCATTAAGTGCACTTCTACTCTAAAATACAATAAAATAAAATTACATAAAATTGCTACAAAGAACACAGAGCTGCAGTTTGCCCATGAATAGCAAACTTTAGCACAGTTTTTATTCTCATTTGCTAGAAAAGACTATAATATTACCGCACTCAAAATTACAAAAACCACGCCAGATTGATCGGCAGGCAGGAAAAGTGCTTCATATGGCCAATGAAAAGCAAAACACATTAAATAGTTGCAGTATAAAGCAGGACCTACATTGTGCAAGTGAAAAACGTTGGAAGAAAAAATATTGATGAATGGAATGAACATATATCTCAGGTTTTACATCACATATTACCCTCTATTTACATGATGGCGGCTCAAAATGCCACGAACTTACATTATGCTACAATCCTCCGAGCCATATCCCTCTTTCGTCATATTCTTTATTAGGTTGGTGAGACAGAAATGAGAGAATACATGAAGATGAATGCTGCAAAAGCTTTTCCTCGCTTGCGGTGTTGTCACCTTTCCAGTTCTGGCACCAGTGTATACAATGTATGCTGAAGGCAATGCACAAGAACATCTGAATCACAAGTTATAATGTATTTATCATTGTCTTCCTTTCTCTTAAAATTGTACAAAATTAACCCAAAAAGTAAACCACTGACAGTCAATTGTTTGTTTCATTTGAGAAGGCATGGGAAAATTTTTAAGCCACATATATCATTAATTTCATCATGTGTGTGTGCGAGGACAAAATCTGGATAGAAAATCCTGACTAACAAAAGATTAGTACATACCATATCTATTATAGGGCCACAGCAAGGCACATTACGAGCCAGAAAGCCATCCCTGAAACCGTTGTAGTCTTCTAATTGAAATGCCTTTTGAAGCCCTTGCCTGGTTGTGGCATGAGCCATTCTGATGGTAAGTTATTTTCTTTTTTTTACGAAATAAAAAGTCTTCTGTATCCAAAACGTACGATACCTACCAGGTACAGAATTCCAAAAGATTAGCCGAACAGTATACAAATTGATAAACCATACAGCTTGACTCAAATACAAGCCAAAAACTAGTTGACGTTGGCTCAATTAGCTGTCAATACAAAATAATACCTTGGATGAATTGCAAGATATCTTACACTCCAAACCATTGACAACTTGAAGTCCTTCCATGGCACGGCAAGAAGCAGAAAACTCATCACCACTTGCAAATTTGCATTTATTCCTGCTAACAGCAAACATTATTAGCCATTATTACTGTATCACAATCAAAGAGATTGTCTCCATATCCACATACCTCTTCAAGAATATCCCAGGCTTCTCTTTCTTGTCAGGAACTGAAAGGAAGTCATTGTACAGATAGGCTGCAAAATTTGGATCCATAGAAACAGCAGTGACTTCAGGCTTATCAAGTCCGTTGTCCATGAGCTGAATAGACAGAAAGGTTGGTGTGGATGACTGCAGATAAAATAAAATATGAGTATTCAAGTCGCATAAGCAATGCTTCCAAGAAAATGAAACATAAGAAAGTCAATGAAAAAAACCTACACATTCAATACGATATATATTCTCGTCATGCAGAAGAACACGAGCATTTTCATGATAAACTATATCAATAAATCTTCCAGGTTTTCTTGATTTCTCGTAAGCATATAGTTGCAGCAACTTGTTGTCCATCTCATCAGTTGCAACTGCTTGAAGCTGAAGAAAGTACCACATCAATTGGTAATTTAGTATTAAAGTCAGAGCAAAAGAAGAGAGAACAAAATTGAAATAGTAAGTTAACCAACGCATCTTACATGTTTGACAAGTTTATAAAGCAGCTTGTCCAATGTAAATAGAACATAAGATTGAGTGCCAATAATTGCTCGGCAATCATCCTCAAATTTTGTATTATCAGAAGAACCGTCAAGTAAACTGTAAAGTGCATTCATGAACCTGCGCCAGACATCCAAATTAATATGCACCACTGACTCACCAATTGCTTGAAATTAAAGCATGCAGAAGGTTAACTACCTGGCATAAAGATCAGCAGGGCTTGTATCATTTGAAGTCTTCCATTTCCTCTCCGCTGATGATGAATTAATTTTTGCTGATTGTATCCTCTCATACAGTGTCTGTCAGAAACAACAATTATTCCCGTAGGGTAAACAAAATATGAAACATATTCACATAATAAGAAAAATAAAAAGGAAAAAGAAGGCCTTACTTGATGAAGCCTAAAAAGCACATAGAAGGAATCATTTCCATAGAAAACTCGAGAGTCCTTCTCTTTGTCATATAAATATGGGGAGACATGCTTTGCTAGAGGCTTCACAGTTAGTAGAAAACGTTCTGAATATGGCAATGACATTCCATCTCCTTCAACATCATGAGCATCAGCCATCCCTTCGGCTTCACCTTCACTCTCTGCCTTGTTATCATGCTCATCATGGTCTCCATCTTCCTCATGCTCTTCCCGTGAGCTACCCTCACCATCACCGGACTCACTTCCAGAAACATCACCATTCTCAGAAGCATTCTCAGTGTCCTCTGAAGACCTCTGGGCACTCTCCTCGCCTTCATCATCAGCATCAGCCTCGTTTTCTCCTCCAGCCTCCCCACAACATATTTCTTCTTCTCCGTGTCTGTTTTGATATTGCCTGCTAACAGTGCCATCCTTTGTTTTATGTGCAGCCTCCAAACCAGCTTCTCCATAAACTGCAAAATTGTCCTCCTCAAAATCTCCATTTGGAGATAATTCACCCTCTTCTCTTTCAATTTTAAATTGCTTCACAGATTCTGCATTATATCTAAGAATCTTGGCGCCTTCTGTCATCACCCCATTTGTGGATATAATCTGCCTTGAACAATCTCCACCCTGCAGCATTGATAATGAACATAAAATCATCTCTCGGCATAAAATCACTACAATATAGTAACAAAAGTGATCTGAAGCATTAACATTCTATCAATCAATCAACTGTTAATTTGCAGAAAACTCCTGACGAACTCAGATATCCAAACATTGATAATAATGGGGACTGCCATTTGTGAGAGCTTAAAAATATATGCATATGATACTCCCAAAGCATACCCTAAAGTTTCATCCAACTAGAAAATTCCAACACTTAAAAATCTACTAGTCTCTAAACAATGTAGAAAAAAGAGTCATCTAGAAGATATGAGACTAGCAGTCTGCAAACATGTTAATATGAGGACCCCCTTTTTATTTCAGTCAAGAACCAAAGCCTCAGACACCAAGTCAGTTGGATTGGTTTGCTGCTAAATATCCATTTAAAAGCAAGCTTTTTTCCAGGAATGAATAGAAACTTGGCAAAAGGAATTATAAGTTCTTTCAAGATCCATTTAATATTCATTTATCCTTATAATGCATCAACTAGCATGATCATATGCTGGAGAAAACACACTCTAACTTGGAAATGAACAAAAGAGATATCACCATTAGCCATACCTCTAATGAAGGTAAAATTTCATTACTTGACCTCAACTCAAGTGCACCCTCAACAGCCTGATTACTGGGTCTAGAATGAGTCACACCAGGCCCTTGAAAAACATATATATATACATATCAGTAGTCTAGACATTGTCATTACAAGAAATTACAAAAACAACCACTAGTAAGTTTCCATAGAAATTTTAAACAAAGGCAAGTTATCTTAGAGTGGAAGCAATCCGCAAACCTGAAGTGTTTTCTACATTAGTTCTTCCGTTGCTTTGATCTGCTGCAGCAGCAATTGATGCATTTGTATTAACCAACCTTTCATTGTTACTTGCTTGTTTGCTGATCCCTGAAGTTTCATCAGCTATAGCCGCATTGTTCTGCAGTTTATCTTGCTCAGAACTATCACAGAAATTATCACCCTTACGAGCATTATGATCAGCAACTTCAGCAGAGCCATCTTCTTTAACCCCGCGATCCCCATTTGGCAACCAAGCCCTGGAAGAACTTGATTGCTCAGGAGGAATACTTTCATCTCCATTTCTGGAAGGATTTGAATGTTTAGAAGTTCTGGCAGCTGCACCACCATCAGGACTGCCATCACTATCTCCAACACTAGCAGCACGACTTTTGATAGAATGATTCTTGGCCTTTACAACATCTTCGGTGTCCTCTGCACCCTGAGGCCGAGAAGGAACACCGAGCATTGGTTCCAAGAAGGTTGACCAAATCTTCATTACTTTATCCAACTGTTCAGTCGTACACATTTCTCCGCATGAATACTTAATGAGCTGATATAAATCTTCATGAATGTCAGGATCTGAATACTCAAATTCCAAATGAGGAACAATAGATCGCCTATTTCCAGCAGCAATGGCAAGAAGAACATCATCTTCCTTGCGCTTATTCTCACTGATTTCTTTGATCTCTGCCAACAATGCTGTAAACACAAGACAATAAGCATTCAGGACTGAACATATAGCGCAATAGGATGTCCCACAGAAACCAGTTGAGTCCGCAGATTTTTACAGAATCATAAACTCTAGAGTGCATGTCTTAGATAATTTACATGTAAATGTCCCCAAAATATTTAAAGAAAAAAGAAAAAGTATGACAAAGAACTAAATTCAGGGCATTCAGCCAAGGTAAGACATGTTACACTACATAATCTAACCCCAAAACCAAGAAACGGAATAGCAACTGGAACTGGGATGAAACTAATTTTAGAAAACTTTCAAACTGAGTTTGCTTTTAAGCAGTGATTGTTAAATGTGATTTTATAAGCACTATCACTTGGTACTTAATGTAAATTAAGTTCATTAACAATCCCCAAATCAAGATTGTTGTGCAGACAGGAACCTCAAAAGAGGAAGTATTCTGAACCATATATACCAGTATACCAAGATATCGAGTTGTAAATCACCTTTTGCACCCAAGCTCTTTGAGTCCTGCTGCTTGAAATAGAAGCTACGATGATCAAGAGATTTATGATAGTTCTTGGCATAAATTTCAGCCCAAACTTTATTAAAATCAGCACGGCACCTTGCCCACTCTTCTTGTTTCTGCTTCAATCGTGTCAATATAACAGGCAAAGCAAGAGAAGCATTCTTTCGAAATACATCCATCACATCGAGTCCATGGTCACCATACAACCGTTCAATGCATCTTAGATTTAGAGCTACAAAGACAGACAAGAGGGAAGGATCCCATAAAAGAAAATAAAGCATCAACAAATGAGTTCGCATAAAAAGCAATGGATATTTTTGAATTATTTCTGGTGTCAATCAACTTGTTACCTGTGAAGTGCTCTTCGATACGAATAGGCCCATCAGCTTTTATTGCATTGTTATTAAACTTTTCTAACAGTTCCTCCACACGTTTGGTAGTTATATTTACAGACTCTAACAACATGTCAAGCTCAAACCTGTCGTAATTATCCAAAACATTATCAATTGCCAAAACCAATATAAATGGAATATTGGAAAAGTATTTCAAGAAATTGATAGTGCCATAAAAAGAAGAAAAGGAAAAGAAAAGTGAGGGAGAGAATTGTTAATATTTATCCAAATAACTCTCAAGTACACACAGGAAGAGCAACTGAGGCAGAAAGTTTAAGTTCCATATAGAACATTCATGAAACAACAAGAAACAGCAATAATTAATAAGTCAAAAGGAATGACTATGAAGGATAGATACACTTCTTTTAGGGGAAAAAGAATTGCATGACTGTCACCCATATCTTTAGTCAAAGAAAACATATGCAAGAAAACTAATAATCATTACAATCTCAAGGAAGCTCCAACCTGTCATCTTCACATCGAAACAGGCTTTCTTCATATTGGTTTTTGCGCATGTGTTTGAAAGAGTAATCTTCACTTCCTGAAGTGACTGATACCCAATGATCATTCAGTACTTCAGCACCAAGATCTGTTCTCTGGCTTGCTGAAGGTATTGGATACTGCATGATACAAGTATAAATAGATGCAGAAATTAGTAAGAGTATCATTATCTCATCAAAACCAAAATGCCAACTGAAACATAAAGAATTAAAAAAACATATATGTTCATACATTTTTTGGAAGAAGTCGATAACTGGGAGTGCAGCGCTCACAGTTAGAGAGGTCAAGTTCTTGAATGGGTTTTGCCAGATACTTATCCTTGCTGGAGTACATAGACATCTTTTGACCTCCTACATCTTTATTAGCGAAGACAACACTTTTGTCAAGTCTCTCCTTTTCTCGGTTTTCACGGTCCCTATCTTTAACCCCATCATCCCTTACGCATTCTCGATCTCTATCCCTGTCCTCTACTTTGACAGATCTAGGTATATGTCCTTCATTCCACAAGGATTCTGCAATAAATTAACAACAAAGAAGAATAAACGAACTGCAATAAGAATTAACATACGAATAGGTGCAACTTATTAAAGTTGATTCTTGGGTTAGGCAACATATATAATATTATGCATGGAGACACAATGCAAAAACAAGAATTTCAAAAAATAACAGCAGCCATATGTAATATACAGTAATTACAGATCCCAACCAGCAATGCACTCCTATGATGAACTAAAATGGATATCTGACTAAAGATAAGAAAAGAAAGGAAACAGATCATTTTACTTACTTTTGCTCATAACATCAGCAAGTAATCCCTCTGCAGAAACGGACTTGAATTAGAATCAGTGTTGATAACCAGCATCTACAGTAAATAATATAAATATTTGCTTTAAATGGCTACCATTTTTCTCACAGCTTGCCAAAAATCCATTGAACCCATCCATAAGATCTGGATATCTTCCAAGCAAATCACCCACCTGATATGTGCAAAATCTCACAATTACTAATTGCAGTCCAACAAAAGTCTCTCAATGAGCATGGAGCATAAGCCAGACATAATTTATTGTTCTCAAGATTGTCAAAAAAAATACACATGAATTTGATGCAAGACAATTAGAGGTAAAGAGAATGTCACAATTGTCAAACAAATTACAGTCAAACAATACTAGAAGATTATGCATAAATGAAAGGGAACGTTATCCTTTTCCAGTAGAAAAATGTTAATTAGAAGCAAGGTTGCTTTTTGGCCACTTAAAAGTTCTCAGCAACTTATATGCAAGGTTTAAGACATGCATCTGCTGCATTACCAAAATCATGCTTTTATCGTATCTACAAACAACCTTCATATTGGCAGTTATCTGTTGTTCAACTTTAAGTTTTTCTATAAATATCGAATACTCTCTTACTCCTGGCAAAGATAATTTAAAAATGAAAAGCAGGAATAAAGAGATGAAGCAAATTCTTGATGAGGGCCTCTAAGCAACATACAATATTAACCTTATTTCTTTTCCAGTAAATTGTAGATATAATCAACTATATTATGAGAGATGATGAAGAAACGATAAAATCACAATAACTATTTCATCGACAGGAATAACTGGATATATTTATCAGCCATACCAAAGATTGCAATTCTGATCGTGTGATAATTTCTTTGGTATAGAGATGGAGGCACCTCAAAAATTCCTGGTAATTATCAGGATTATGTAACTTCTCCTTTACTTTCTCACAGAATGCAAGCTCCTGGCTATACACACCTGCATAACATGAACAAAGTTTAAAAAAACACCAATGTTTAAAAGGAACCTAATTCACTTTGCCAAGAAAGTTATGTATGATCAAGCAAATTATGAAAAGTCTTTTGCTTGAAGAAAAAAATCCCACAATCCCAAAACTTTAATTCACTGAGAAGGATCACCACCTGCAGTTAGGTGCATACATATGAAATGAGCATATAATGAAAACTGGTAAAGGATGTACAAGTGGCATTGCAAATGTTAAAAAGGCAGGGCCTTCAAATGCTTGACTGATGTCTTTATTGTAACAAATGCAAATCATGCACAGTTCTTTCATTGTTTTTAAAATCATAGCAATCTAAACTGCAGTGGATGACAGTCATGTATACAATAACAAATTCCATAATTAAGAACTCACTTTTCATGGCATTTTTATCATCATAAGAGGATGAAACAGGATGCATTCCAAAGTTCTCATCTCCTTCCCCACCTTGATGCAATTGTTCCGCAGTTGAGTCTTCAACTTTACGAGATTTCCTCTTGTGGGGAAAACGTTGCATGCTGAAGTCCCGATTTCCATCATTCTCAAAATCTCTATCATCTCGATCCCTTTCTCTTCTATCTCTTTCATCTCTCCTTTCCCTTTCTTTTTCACGACGCCTCCTTTGGTCTTTGTCCGATTTCATCAGAACCCTATCATGATCTGGATCAGGGCGGTCAACACTCAGGTCATGATCAGCATGTGAAGCCACAGTCCTTTCTTTCTGGCAACAATACTCACAAACCATATATTAGCTTATTGGTCAATATAAAGTGAAACCATGAAAAAAATAATAAGAAAGACAAAACCTTGTCAACAAGCATCTGCCGCATGGTAGGCATGGCAGAGATCCTATCACGGAG
>JAXCLQ010000009.1:7044478-7059482 GCA_035584115.1 Cedrela odorata | reverse complement strand
ACTGTAGTAAAGACCCTTGTATCATTGTAGGATGCCGACCCAAGACCTCTTCATTTCTTTAGGTTTTGGTCTCTGAAAAAGTCTTATATCTCTTACTATTAGGACAGTTCTTCTTTGGTGATGCTTGATCACGAAACGTTATTAGTTTTTGTGTACAGTGCTGTTCGAAGCCTGTTATTTTTATGAGCCTTAGATTGTTATTCTTATGGGCCTTACATATTTTAGATTATATATTCAACAATATCAATTTATTTATAATTTATTTACAATTTGTTTATGATTCATTTATTAATTAAATTTAAACGAATCGTATTTAATAAATAAATCGAATTCATATTTAACTTTTTTGACATAATTAATAAACTAAACAAATTCGGAGACCTTCACTTAACATAACACAAATTCAATACGACAATATGAATAGTGGGCATAATTATCATTACTCATTTGTCATTTCAATCTTAACCCTTTCTGATCTCTAGTCTCTAACCACATAATATAATTAATTGCCCATTATCTGTGTCATAATTCTCACTTGAGTTTTATCTTGAAATCTGCTTAAAACTGATCTCTTGCATGCATTTTCACTTTTTATATGAACCGAACAGAAACAGTCTCTTTTCTGTAAGGCATGCATTTCTTTTAATCCATACCTACAGCTTATTCTTCATTAATTTCCATTTCCACTACAAATTTGACACACTGATTTGACTAAAAATGCACTTCTATGGTAGCATATCCTGAAGAAAGTCGATGGTATCTAGGTTGCATGTATTTTTCTAAATAAAGTCGATAGCACGTTAATAATGCAGTGATGCTTGGGTAGTTGGGAATCCAATTCTTAATTTCTGTTTAACAGTAATCCTCAGTGTTCTCGGCAATAATCTAGCAAATAATAAAGTCGAATCTACGTGTTGTGACTACTCAAATCAAAGCAAGACTGTCTTCCAAAAGTTAATATCCAGTACTGTATATAAACCTTCTTTTTCCAAGCAATAATTCTGAGTAAAAGTAGATAATAAGCACGATTCCTGTACAATGCTAAACTGTTGGTTTACATCAGTGCAAGCCAGTTGGTAGTTTACAAGGAAAACAATATAATCTGATAAGAATCTTGCAAAGATTTTTCTGAAAGCTAGGAAAACGTCTGCATGAGACTACCAATGCAGCTACAACAATTCAAAAGCTTATCATGTTTCCTTATCAACTTCGTATTTCAAGAGATCAAAATTTCGTGATTTCTTAATCGTGATATAGCCAGTGGTGCCGCAATGTGGATAACAACTGCACTAGCACAAAAAATGCCAAACCCTTCAAAGAAGGTCACGTGGATTCTAACTTATTAAGTGTCATCTTCTTCATGCCCTTAAAATTAGGGATATTTTTCTCAAATTTCTCTGTGTTTACCTTCTTCGTGCTTGTTTATAATGAATATCATTATCACAATAAATCCTAATTTCACGGGGCATCTTTTTTGCTTTAACGCCGACATGTTGAGCTTCTTTTAGTTTGTTTTACCAATCTTTCAGTTCAAAAGTTTGAGCTGGCAGGTAGGTGTAGATTGGATAGGGTACTGACTATTTACAACCCCACAATTTTTGTGGGTCCGGACTAATTAAACTCGATTATCACCGTGAACATCAATTATCATCATCAAGTCTTCCAGAAAAGTAAAAGCATCGGATGGTGGGATTTGATTCCATAGACGATTAAACAGCTCGTTGGCCCCCACATCACCTGAATAGACAATAGACAGTAGACCTAAATTTTTACGGATAAGAGAACGAGTATTGCGGGGTAATTATTTATCCTGGAGGCCTGGAGGGAGTTAATTTGAAAGGGCAGAGCATCTTCTACACTTCCCAAATGCAATAATTTGGTGCTTTTGCTTAGAAACTTTGGATTCAGTTCCTTGAAATTGAATATCAATCCTATCCTCAGTGTCACGTGATTGTCATGCTCTCTACAGTTAGCTCCTAGATTTACTTAGTACTACTTATTGAGCAACAAATTTAGTGATGACGTAATTAATAACAGATATGTCTCATTGCAAATTGCATGTGATCGCCCACGTGGTCGATGTGCATTGCATGTTAGATAACCAAAATCCATAATGGATTGCATTCAAAAATGACAAGCGGGTTACAGTAACAACACTACTTCATGTCCCGGCAGTATATAACAATTTGTAACAATGTTTTCTTGTCGAGAAAATAACGACGGAGTAAATTTAATTATTAGATTATATTAATAAAAAAAAAATTATTTATTTATTTATTTTAAAATAAATAAAAAAATTACAAACCTTAAACCTAATTAATTTTTTTTAAAAAAAATCCGAATAATTTAACCGGTCTTTTTATACAATATGACGAAAAAACCGGTTTGGCAGTTGAAATTTCCGAAGCGGTAATCCCCATTCCTTCCCTCCCTCCCAACATTTAAGAGACCAACTCGGGTCTTCCTTGGTTTGTCAACTAACACCCACGCTACCTCTTCACCTCTCTTCACTCTTCGTCAAAACGATTCGTTTTAATGCCAGAAAACTGAACGGAAAAAAACAATCGCAATGTCTGCTAAGAAACGATCGTCTCCGGGTTCACCTCCGCCGACAACTCAGGACCTAAAGCACCGAGTCATAATTTGTCTCAACAAACTCGCCGACCGCGACACGCTGGCTGTGGCTACGACGGAGCTCGAGTCCATCGCGAAAACTCTGAGTCAGGAATCGTTCTCTTCGTTCATAAACTGCTTACAGAATACCGACTCGTCTTCAAAGTCGCCGGTTCGTAAACAATGTGTTAATCTCTTGACTCTGCTTTCTCACTTGCACGGCAACTCCTTATCTCTTCACCTCTCCAAGATGATGACTACCGTTAGCCGCCGGTTACGTGATCCCGACTCCTCTGTTAGATCCGCCTGCATTGTTGCAACCACTGCCATGTCATCAAACATCACGAAACCTTCGTTTTCGGTGCTGTCTAAACCTTTGGTTGAGTTAATATTGGTTGAGCAAGATGTGAACTCGCAGGTCGGCGGGGCGATGTGTTTGGCAGCGGCGATAGAGGCGACGCCGAATCCGGAGGTGGAGCAGCTGAGGAAGTTGTTGCCGAGGCTGGGGAAGGCGGTGAGGACCGAGGGGTTTAAGGCTAGGGCGGCGGTGTTGGGAGTTATTGGGAGTGTTGTTGGAGTTGGCGGAGCAAAATGTAAAGGAGTTTTGGATTGGCTGGTGCCTTGCGTGGTTGAGTTTTTGAGTTGTGAAGACTGGGCCGCCAGAAAGGCCGCCGCCGAGGTGTTGAGGAAGGTTGCCATCGTCGACAAGGACTTGGCTGCCGAGTATAAAAACTCGTGTTTGTCGGCTCTGGAGAGTAGAAGGTTTGATAAGGTAAAATGAAAAAGAAAATGCAATGATGGATTTGGGTTCTGTTTGCTTGCTGAGAAACTGGTAGGAAACGGCAAGGATTCTAAGTTTGAATTAGTATATGCGAATTACGGAAATAAATTTCTTTTTTCAATTTAGTTCCTACGAATTAAACCGAGTAATAATGACTTCATTTTTTTTCTTTCTAAAAATAAATTTGGGTCTGATTAGATTTTTGTGACCAGGTCAAGATTGTTCGGGAGACTATGAATCGTTCGTTGGAGCTCTGGAAGGAAGTTCCTGGTATTTGCGATGATGTCTTGGCTCCGTCTCCATCTAAATCTTCTTCACCTGGTAAAACAGAGTGATTCTTTTTACTTCAATCATTCTCTCATTGATTTGTTAAGTTTGATCATATAGTCAACAATAAGTACTAGAGAGAACCGATTCTTGCAAAGCTCAATGATATGCATCAGGGAGAAATAATTTATCTTTATGGAACTAGATTCCCATTTTAGTGTGAGAGTTGAAGGTTGGATCATTTATTTTAAAGCTGTAGTTTTTGTTTGTATTTAGTATTTGCTTGACAGACATTGACGAGCCTGCTTGATTATTTACTATTTTCTGGTTTTTCTGTGGGGCCAGATAATCGTAGTGCTGGATGCTTTCCTTCACTCACTAAAAGTACCCAAGATGTTGGTTTTAGAACTCCTCAGCCAAAGAAAACGGTTCCCACTGGCAGGTGCCCTCCATCAGATAGTTCAATTGAGACCACTGCTAAAACTGAAATTTCTTTCAAGAGAAGTAACTGGAAATCAAGCACATCATTGTTCTGTAAATTGGACGTCAGAAAATCCTCTGATTGGAAAGTTGAAATTGCAGAACCACGATCTCCCTCTTCTAAAGTGACTAATGCAGATCATAACAGAATGAATGGCTCGGGAGATTCAAGACTAGGAGAGATGGAAAATAATGTAAATTGTCTGCTGGAAACAAATAATGTAATCTTCAGCAAAAACCTCGAGGGCAAAGTGTATAAATTTGGTGGTTTGAGATCTGGGTCCAGGGTGGTTCCATATCATGATGATATCAATTCAGATTTTGTGGGTGATGGTACTGAAGAAGTATGTGACTACCCGAAAGACCCTGAGGAGCTTTCTTTGATCCGTGAACAACTTCTTCAGATTGAAAATCAGCAGTCCAGTCTATTAGACCTTCTACAGGTATGTTATTAGAGCTACATTATCTTTTTTTTTTATCTCTCTCTTGAAAGTCATAAGATTATATTTAGGCCTTTAGAGTTCTGCTGTGTATAATTTCTTTGTATTGTTAGTTCAAGTTGAGGTTATAATCAGCTTGACCATGGTTTCATCTGGTTAATTTTTGCCTTATTGAGTTTGTGAAACATTGAAGTTGCCCTACATGTATTTAATTTTCCTATAGCCTGTCGTTGCCAGCCTTTTATATATTCAGACTGTTCCATTTGGACTATCTGGCTTTGTGCTTTCAAGATTAACAATATTACTTTTCCGTTGATATAATGGTGCATGAATGTTTAAGATGATCTTCTCACATTAATGTTCTCTTTTTTACTTGAATCTAGAGATTCATTGGGAGCTCCCAGAGTGGGTTGAATTCTCTCGAGACACGTGTACATGGACTAGAGATGGCTCTGGATGAGATTTCATATGATTTGGCATTATCAAATGGAAGGATCCCGAATGGCGACTCTGCAGAAAATACATGCTGCAAGCTGCCTGGTGCAGAATTCTTGAGTTCCAAGTTCTGGAGGAGAGCAGAAGGTCGGTTTTCTACTTCAAGGTTGTCTTCTTCTGGGAACATTCAATCCCTGCATGATGGACATCACACACCCGATAAAGATGTCACTTCTGAAACATACAAGATGGACAACCAAAAATTACAGTACCCACATATGGGTGGATTTCATATGAATCCTTTGGTTGATGTTCATGACCTAAGGGGGAATCCTGGTTTTCATTCATATAGAAAGGTGAAGAATATCATCAAAGATGCCGAGAGGTTGCAAGTTTGCAATGCTGGTGCACTTGATGGGGCTTCTTCTGCTGCTGCTTGTAGGCCCCCAGCAATCATCAATAGCAGGTAACTGGAAATCTAATTATAGTATTTGGCTCAAGTTTTGCTTTGTACAATTCTGCTTCTGTATAGCCCTTGTATTTAGGTTGACAAAATTATCTGGGTATGGTATTATAACAGACAGCAACTTTATAGCTGCTTATAGTTCCTGAACAAAGTTTTAGAAAGGGTTATAATGTATGCTTTTGGTCCAATCATTGAACTTACAACTGAAATTTATTTACAAATATTGAATAGTCATGAGAGCTAAATTTGCGACAAGTTCACACCAATCCTTATTTGTGGCGGCTCTCTGGTTTACAATGATAAGTTGAATATTATCGCTGCTTGCTGAAAATCCTTATTGCACAATGCAAGTATGGATTAAGTGTTTGGATTACATAATATACTCTCATCATAGCCTGATGCTTTTTCTTTATGCTTAATTGTGTGGATTATGCAGTTTGCCTAAAGAATCTAGTCTTTAAGATCAAGGTTGTATTTGTTTTTTTCTTCATCAGATTGTCTGCTTAAGCAAAGAGGAAGTGGAGTAAGTTTCAAACATCAATTCTTGCTGATCAGCAAGCGCCTCAGGATTGAAAATGGTGTTAAAATGAAGCATCGAAACTGGAAAAGGACATTAAAATGAAGCCAACATGTATTAAGTTAATTATTTGATGCAGCCTTTTAGTTAATTATACAGGTAGGATTTTTAATTTAAGATCCCCCCTTTCCTTTAGAAGGGGATATTCTGAGTGCAATACCAGAGCAATTCTCTACATATATGATTTCTCTCGAATAGAAAAGTATCAGCAGTTTCGCCATTTGCTGAAATGAAAGTTTGGTTCTGTACATAGAAAATTTCACTCCCCATTTTTGACTTGTCTCTCTTATTACTTGTTGATTATGGTTTATAAATTCACATGCCTCATCACATGGTCATGGAGTATTATCCCTATCAATTGCCGATTGCATGAAGATATTGAGAATGTTTTGTTGTTGACTTTCTTTCTTGCTGCTACTCAGCCTACAGAAGGCAAGCCAACCACCAAGTTAAGGTGGTAAAATAGATTACGAGTCTCAACTGCTTAAGATTACAGCTGCTTCTTTTTTGATTCTTATAGTTAAATTTGAAATGGTGGAGGACTTGGTATGGAACGGACTGTACCTACTTAATGATTAAAGTAGTATAACATTTACAACTACCTTAGAGCTTGTTTCTGTTTGAAGTCATGGCATGGCTCGGCCCAATTTGTGTAACTTACTTAAACCAATTATTAAGTTTTTAATTGATGGCATCATCCCAGATCTCCTCGTAAAACGACAACAGATTATACAAAATTTTAGGTGTAAAGGAATAGAACCCAGGTCTCAAATTTTAGTGGAATGAAACAAATGAAAAGAAAAGAGAAAAAGCATTTGATTGTACAATAAAACATGCAAAACTGATACTCCATGGGCCCATCATTGAAGTTTTGGTGTCTACGCAAGAGCAATTACTAGTCCCTTTAGTTCAAAATAAGATCTAACGAGGAGAGCTCAATTGCGATAAACGTGTTTATAACTGTGGGTGCACTTCAAGGCCCAAGAGAGTAAAGGTGTTGTGGGTAGAGACGAATAGTCTCTCAAGACCAGTTGGTAGGGGTTAAGTCTTATAAAAAAAAAAGAGTTTTCTAAAGGTAAAAAGGTTTCGGATTGGCACTGTAATGAAAAAGGCACGGCAAAGATTTTATGGATAATAGAAGTTGAAATCTTTTCGCATTATTAGGAGGTGTAAGTCAAACGTAATCCCAATGACTCGTAATAAAAGTTTCTGTCATGACTTACAAGGTTTTAACTACAGCTCACAAAGGTTTCGGTCACATCACAAGGAGGTCTCAGACGTGCGATATCTGAGCTTATTACGAGAGAATAACAATCCCTAAGTAGAGATTGTCGAGACCTCGTTACGATTGCGTATTAGTAAATGATTTATCCCCTTCTCATACTTTCTTAATTTCTTTTACTTATTTCTCTCGGTAATCTATTATTAACAACTTCTTTCTAACTCTTCCTGTAAAAAAAAAAGGGAATACAATATTTGTCACTTGTCTCAAATAAAAGAAAGAAAGAAACTCAAATTATTCAGAGATATTCACGATATGTTCTCTATGGTAATTGGATTTTAAAATAAGAATTCTTACTAAATTAAGTTTCTAACATAATAAGAATTTTAGGGATACAATCTTACTAAAAATTGATGCTTAATTTATAAAATTTTCGTGATTCTCACACAGTGAGATTTTAATTATTAAATTTTATAGTATTATATTATATTAAGGAGATGATAATACTTATAAAAGATAATCAGCGGCAATCAAGTAAAGAGATGAAACTCTAGTAAAAAAAAAAATTATTAGTTTTTCTTAAGATTCTTTTAAAATTTATAAAGTAAAATCTTGACTTCAACATCGGTGGATCTTTTTACTCTATAGTAATTAATTGTGATGGCAAGTTAAAAAAGAAAAATAAAAAAGATTATTGCTATTGTACAAAATTTATGAAACAGATTTTTATTGCATCAACAAGAACTATGCCTATTAACACGTAGCTCTATAATTTAGTGCATCCCTTGTACGAGGATGAACAATAAGCCAACATTTTATCTCTGTTGCCAACTGCCAAATCCAAACCCAAAATAACTAACAAGAACAAGATAAAAATTGGTTTGGACTCCAGATTTAATTGAGAAAATAACCAGACAAATTGGAAAAAATAAAATTGGCCAGAGACTTTATACCAAATAAATAAATGTAAAGAAGAAGAAGAAGAAGATGAAACGTAGTTGTACATGTTTCGTTAATGGAACATGCAAAATAGTAGGGCTTGGGATGCGTATCATAGAAGTTTCGATATGATCTTCATGGGATGTTTCCTTTTGCTTAGCGTTAGACATTTGATTCTCATTGTGTTAATAGCGTAAGTCATGCTCATTGGAAATAATGCTTGCTGGGCAAATCACATCATTTTCTACCACTAATTGACTTTCAATGACAGCATTATTTTGCTTTTAAGTATAATTAATTAATGCAATAGATTATCATCTCTAATATTCTTTTGAGACAGTCTTCTGCTTGAATATTGCTTTGAGATAAGTTCTTTGGTTGAATCATTATCATGTGTTAAACAAATTCAACATCTAACTACAGTTCATGAGATTAGGAAGCTTAGTTTTCTTTTGGTTTAGCATCTATCGTGGGTTAAGGAATATAATATGAGAATGCTATCCTGAAATAAGGATCATTCATTACCAATTTTAGGATGGAAACAATGAAGCCTGTAAAATCCAAGTCAAAACTGATAGACCCAAGGAAGGTAGGTAGCACAAGTTTCAGCCATTGGAAGAATTTGCATCTTTCAATTGAAAACATTATGAATTGTATCACCTTTGGCTCTTTTGACTCTTTCCCATTGCACAAATCGTTTGGAATACGGTATGGCATGTGTTTTGACTTCATTCGAGCGAGCTTTATGCATTATTGGAAGGAAAACAGAGTGTTAGATTCCCTTATTGTGGAAAGCACATGCATGTATATCCAAGTAGAGGACAGACGACAGCTTATGCTTAATGCGTCTTTTACACGATATTGTTGGTTTGTTACATTAAGGTTAATAGAATAGAATATAATAAAACATTAGTTAATGCCTGACATCTGTCATTTTTATAATATAACAATAAGAAAATTTTAAGTAAAAAAAATATTATTAGTAGGATATTTTTTTTAATTAATTTATATTCATATTTATTTAATTTTACTAATTAAATAATCTCATTACATCACATAATAAAAACGGTCTCACCACATCATCATAATAAGGAAGACTATCTTACTTATAATTCTCGTGACAATGATCCTTTAGCACGCAAAATATTCTTTCCACAAATTTGGCCATAAACCTGGAAACACCTAATATTAGTAGATTATGAATGAATGTTATACCAGAAAGAAAGCAAGGCAGCGGTAGATAAAATCAACAGCTGTTTCGTATATAAAACGGAAACTTGGAGATAAGGTGTTGTAAGAGTCAACTATACATTGGTGTTTTGTGTGCATGGAAACGAGAAGCGACAGATGCAAATGATACACAACAAAGTTATTTCCAATCATAACATAATAAAACCCAGTTTATACTGCAGTAGCACGCAGGCAGCCTCTCCGAAGGTTCCTGCTCAGGCTCTCTGTATTTGACTTGTAAGACACAAAGTGGGCACCCTTGGGAGAATTTGATGCCAAATTGAACGTGATGCTTGACTATAAATAGTTGAATTCTATACCATAAGCTAAAATGGGAAGAGAGATCTACAGGTTACTTCCCCTCTGTTATTCTTTTTGAAGTTAGGTCAAAACACATGTTTTATTACAGTCACCTACTTTTATAATATTAAATTTAATCTATTAGTATACCATGGTGCGTTTGTTATTATCCTTTTATAAGTAAACACTTAAATAGGATTAAGAGTCACAAAGTTTTCATTAAGAAAAGAAAAGCAAAAGCAAAAGGTTAATCAAAGAGTAGAGGACAGGTAATGAACGATAGGGAAGTGACAAAATTAAAGTGATTAGGAGATCCCCATCAGAGGTTTTGATATCAAAGAGAGATAAAACGTCTCTTTAAATATTCTTATCTTTTACAAATGGCATCTTAATCTTTAATGAAAAGAAAAGCCAGCCAACCAACGTATACTTTCCCATACCCCTTCTTCTACGTAATAATAATAATAATTCCAAATGTCTCTCTCAAGCAAGGCCACTCACTGTCTCTTGTGCATAAATTGAAAAAGGGCATTTCATTTAAGTTAGGCATCTCTTCATTTCATTGCATCAATACACTCACCACCACTCTACTATATTATTCATGCACTTTAACAAAACATATTAATAATGTTAGTAATAATGATTAATAATAATCAGCAGCGGTAGCGGTAGCGGTAGTTAGCTCTTATGTTCAGTGGTCTGGTCATCCCATTGACGGTAGCGATAAACGCGTTTTGTTTTGTGTTGTGCCTTTCCCTTCTCTTCTCCAGTCCAAAATAAATAAAAGTTCTTTGAACTCGTAAAACACTGTCGGCACCAGATCTGCACATTCTCCTTCTAAATCCTTACAAGAACCTCACTCAGATCTAACCCAATCCAAACCCATCTCTGATTTCTTCTTCTTGTTCTTGTTCCTGTTCTTTCATTTACTCAACTGAAACTCAAAGTTGAGACAAGGAAGTCAGCAACTTATGGATTCTGACCAGAGGCGCAAGCAAAAGCGTTTCTACAGACCATACTCGCGCGCTAGGTACTTGTCTGTAAGGTCTCTAATCTTGTGTTTATCTTTTCTTGTTTCTTTGCTGTTCTTGTCCTCAGATCGGTTATCTATTCGGACTGTGTCTATTAAGCCGGTTTTGAGTGCGTCAAGTCTCTCGCTCTTGTCAAGCAATTCAATTCAAGATTCTTTTAAGCTTAGATTCAAGTCTTCTTTGCCTTTAAAGATAGAGGAGAGAGTCTCGTTTCCTGACCACCTGTTGTTAATGGTTCCAAATAAGATTGACTTGACTGATACTTTGGATTGTGTTTACTACAAAATCTTTAATGCTTCTGATAAGATGACGAAAGTGGTGAATATACAGATACACCCTGTGTTATCTGTTGATGAATACGATGAGTTTAGATGGATTGCAAGGTGCCCACTTCCGCCGGTGAATTACTCAGCCACAGTTGATTTGCGGAGGCGTGGGGATGCTGCTGAGCATGATTGGTCTTTGATGAACAATCAGACGGTTCATTCTTGGGAGAAAATGGCTTATGCAGCTGTGATGGATGGAAATACAGCAGTTGTGTTTGTCAAAGGATTGAATCTTCGTCCGCATAAAGTATCCGATCATACCCTTTTCCGATGCCAGTTTGGTTTAGGGAGTAGAGAGAAAGATGAAGGATTTGCACTAGTAACAGAAGCAGTAGCTGCTGCACAAGAAGTTGTTAGGTGTTTGCTACCGCGTAGTATAAGAAAAAATCCAGACAAGGCTCGGGGAATTCGAGTTACAGTTGTTAATGTTAATGATAGAGCTCAAGGAGATCATAAGCCTGTTACTTCTGTGGCTAGAATTCGCAATTCTAAATACTATGGACAGGGGAAAAACCAGAGAAGGTATAAGGATTTTGTGCCTATGCCTTCTGTGGCTAGAATTTACAATTCCAGGTCCTATGAACCGAGAAAAAATAAGAGGAAATATGAGCTCTGCGCGTGTACTATGCTGTGGAACCAGGCATCTTCAATAAGAGAATGGATTATGTATCATGCCTGGCTTGGAGTTGAACGCTGGTTCATCTACGATAACAATAGTGATGATGGGATTCAAGAAGTAATTGAAGAGCTCAACTTGGGGAACTACAATGTTAGTAGGCACAATTGGCCTTGGATTAAAACCCAAGAAGCAGGTTTTTCACACTGTGCTTTAAGAGCAAGAAATGAGTGCAAGTGGGTAGGATTCTTTGATGTTGATGAGTTCTTCTACTTCCCTCGCGACCATGTACATGGTCTTCTGGGTGCAAACTCTCTGCGATCTCTGGTTGCTAATTTCTCATCTTCAAAGACAGTTGGAGAGATTAGAACTTCTTGTCATAGCTTTGGACCATCCGGGTTGAGCTCACATCCAGTGCAAGGGGTGACTGTGGGTTACACTTGCCGGCTTCAAAGCCCTGAGCGGCACAAGTCTATTGTGCGTGCAGATTTGCTCAACACTGCCCTGCTCAATGTGGTGCACCATTTTCGGCTGAAGGAAGGATATAGATACCTGAATATGCCTGAAAGCATTGCTGTAATTAACCACTACAAGTATCAGGCATGGGAGACATTTAGGGCCAAGTTCTTTAGAAGAGTTGCTACCTATGTTGTTGATTGGCAAGAGAACCAAAACACAGGGTCAAAGGACAGGGCACCTGGGTTAGGGACCGAGGCAATTGAACCACCGAATTGGCGATTGCAGTTCTGTGAGGTCTGGGACACTGGCCTCAGAGACTTTGTTTTGGCAAACTTTGCCGATCCTGGGACTGGATCCCTGCCTTGGGAAAGGCCTCTTTAGCACAAATACAATACGGGTGCTTGCAGTTTGGTGCCCATGTAAAACTGAGTTACCACACGAGCAGCTATTCATTCTTTCATTTTTTTTTCCTTGTAACCATTTGTATCTTATATTTTGTTTTCTATAGGCATTAGATGTACTTGAGTATAGAGATCTTACACTCTTGTTATTTGCGACAGCAAGAAATGAACTTTTTTTAAAAAAATTTGTCCTTTATAATTATGCTTATTGAAAGATTCACTAGTTCAGGTCTCTTTTCTGTCTGGTTTGTGTATAATGCACTGAGGATGACTTTGACCAAATTAGGATTACATATGGATTTAGATATTCTCTAAATCAAGTTTCTGCATATTTTATGACAACAGATCAGTTCACAGTGTTGCCAAGTAATTTGAATAAGATACAAGTTTACCAAGCTAAAATGCAGCAACGCTTGATCAATATAATTTTCAAAATGCAAGCCACAAACAAGAATGGAGATACACTCCTCACAACTACAAATAAATCAGATGCCCCTCTCGCCTTGCAAGTTTACTAACGGATCATCATTCAAAGTTCAAACTACATCTAGATATTAACCCACAAAGCATATTTAATACAAGAAATTAAAATAGGGTTAGACGCTGTTAACAGAGAAGGATTGAGAAGAGGTGGGTGTTTAGAGTAAGGATACACTCAGAATCATATCCAAAACAATTTTTTCCCCTAGAGGAACCAAATTATCATAAGTTATTGTAAAGTGCATTGAATTATGATAACTCTACAGAAATGTATTGGATGCATGACACATCAGGAAAATAACCAATGACAATATATTTAACAACAATTACACAACTAAAGATCAGGTGTAGCAGTAGAATTGCCTGGCACAGTAAATGATCTTGATCTTTATATCCATTCTCCTCCAATTGAACGAACAAGCTGCTTGAGAAGCCTGACTGGGGGTAAAAAAAATCACCATTTTAAAATGTAGAGAGAGAGAACCTTAGTCACAATACCAGACCACTCCTGTATGATGACCAGAAAGATATAATACCAAATTACTGCTAAAACAGAAAATAAAGGACTAAATGAGATTAGCATATGAGAACTTGATTGCATTATTTAAAGAAGTTGCAAGACAAACCATGAGATAATACGACATACTGCATATTCTGATGATGCATTTCTTCTGGTTGTTGGATCCCAATAATCTCTGATGACGCTTTCAGAGATTATTGGGATCCAACAACCAGAAGAAAAGGAGGAAAGGAGGGAAGATAATTTGGAACTGAACATCCAGAATATTAAATCTGAAATGCATTCAGGAGAATGAAATATACCTCTAATAAAGGCTACTGCACATATGATACGACTCAACTTATACTGATCAGTTTCAAATGCCATCTTGCACCATCGAAGGAACTATATTTGAACATTTTGTAGCTTCTCTCCAATAAATGCAATCCAAGACTGAAAGCAGAAAATAAAAAATAAGAATTAAGGGAAAAAGAAGAAATAAAGATAAAGATGAGCAATTATCTATTGACCCTAGTAACCACCAGAAAGAAATTGATTCTATGCCTTTGATCAACAATAACAAGAGATAAACCACATTAATGATTCTCCCACCCAAAACAACAGTTAGTTAGAGAGGTTATCTTATGTTTCAAAAAAAAAAAAAAAAAAAGACAGGACATTACAAGAAAGTTGATTCACATGTAATCTACGAGGGCATGAGGACGCACATCATTTTTTGTTAAAACTACTATCAAGATAATGATTATTTCATTTTCATGCAAATGCATACAGCGTATATAGCAGTCCCTGAAAAATATTAATCTAGATAGTCCAAGTAGTGGTAAGAAACAATGTGTTGTACCAAAATGACTCAGAAACTACAAAGTCAGGAAGATGAGAGCATATCATCCGACATTGAACACCTTCAGGATTCACCCGAAACAAGCTCAAAAGTTTCATTTTCTTTCTAAAACATTTAAGGAGAAAAGATCAAAACCAATCTACTAAACTTCTAATCCTAATGTCGTCTCTTTGTTTGCCAGTGTGTGTGCACGCGTGCAGAGAGAGACAGAGAGATTGAAAAACATCATTGAGGCTCTAACCACAGTGATGGACTTTGGCAGGATTGACAACCATACTAAACCAGTTAATATATTGGTCACGGCTAACGCAATAGCCAACAGATCCGCTCTTGATTGTGAGCTACAAAGAAAATAAAAATTGCACAAAAATTGAAGCATCTTAAATTAATACATTCATAATATTTATCTAGTCACCACAGGATCATAACAAATAAGCTCAAAGAACTCTGGATCACAGATGTATTTTCCAAAATAGCAAAGCTCCAATGCATAACTTGAACTCTAAAAATGAACAATGCATAAATTCAAATTAATAGATTCCTGCACAACAAAGACACACAATAACAATTAACATAGCCC
>JAXCLQ010000009.1:7013948-7044378 GCA_035584115.1 Cedrela odorata | reverse complement strand
TTTTTAAAGTGTGATATTCTATCAGATTAATATTAAGTTGAAAAATAAATAATAATATATAACTAACTTTAGTTTGAATTCTAATTTTTAATTAAATTTTAGAGATTTTAGTTAACTATCTGTATCTTCGGTCGACAAAAATATTATTCGTAAATGGATAATGATGTGTTTTATATTTGTGTTTAGCATGTATTCTGCTTAAGGAATATAGTACGAGAAAGGAGTATTCATAATTAGTTGTAGGATGGAAACACGACGGCGGTAGAATCCAAGTTAAAACTAACCGTTGGATCCCAAGAATTTTCCATTCTACAATTCAGAGTTATAACATTGTTTTGACTTTAGTGGTAGCAACCAGTTCTCTCATCAACCAATCCTATTCTGACACCTGTCCAAATATTAATGCAAGTTATTAAAATATCACCACTTGCTCTTTTGACTTTTCCAATTACGCCGATCAAATCATTTCGCCATGTGTTTTGTCATCAATCAAACGAGTTTTGTGCATTTTTTAAATTGAAAATGTGTCGTTAATAATTATTAAATAATTAATTAAATTATATAATCGTTTTATTCGTTTAATATATAAAAATTATTTCGAATATGGTAGGGCTTGTGTTTTGACTTCATTCAATATGCCATGTGTTTTCTCATCATTCAAATGAGTTTTGCACATTTTTTAAATTAAAAATTCATCATAAATAAAAACACCATGTGTTTTGCTTCATTCAAATGAAATTTGTGCATTTTCTTAATTAAAAATTCATCATTAATAATTATTAAATATTTAAATAAATTATAATCATATTATCTATTCGATTATATATATATATATATATTCGATTATGGTAGACCATGTGTTTTGACTTTATTTAAATGAGTTTTGTGCATATTTCTAATTAAAAATTTATGTTAATAATTATTAAATAATTAAATAAATTATAATCGTATTACTATATATTATAATATTTTTACTAATTAATTTTATTTATAATATAATTAAATATCTTTTTAAAAATAATAAATATAATTAATTTAAAAAAATATATAAAATAAATTTATTAAATCATAAATAAGTTAATATATCATAATTACTCAAATAATTAACTATGTTATAAATAAATTCAAATGTTAAAAATTATAATTTTAAATTTGTATTGTATTGTAATATTTATTTAATAATTATATTATTTTATATTAATTTAAATTCATAAATTTATATATCCTCTCCTCTATTCGGTGGTGTACATAATTATTGATAGAAAGGTAAGTATAATGTAAACGTATTTGGCCAACAAAAAGAGCAAGAGTGTTGGATGTCATTATCGTTGGAAAGCAGATGCATGTATATCGGAGTCCAGGACAGACGACAGCTTCTGCTTAATGGGATATTGTTAGTTTGTTATAAATTGAATTATATAACACAATAGAATAGAATACAACACAAAGACTAGTTAATGCTTGGCATCTGCCACTGCCATCTCTGTAATGGGGATATTCTCATGTCATACACTCAAAGTATTCTTTCCACAAATTAACTGTCTGAATAACGTTGCTATATTAAGTTTGTAACAACAATTTATTACATTATATGATGAACATTCTTACCAGACAGTGGTAGATAAAACGAAGAACAAATTCATAGAATGGGATACTTGGAGATAAGATGTTGTAAGAGTAAAGTTTACGTCAATGTTTTGAGTGCATGGAAACTACAAATGACAAACAATAAAAGAAAACAAATGTTATCATGTCATACTAAAGCTACCTTATCCTGCATTCCGGGTAGGCAGACAGGGACAGCCGACAGGGCAGGCTCTCTGTGAAGGTGAAGGCCTCAGTACAAGACATCCCCAATCCCCATCAGAGGATTGATTTATGTCAATGTTATGAGATAAAGCGTCTCTTTTATATTATCTTTACAAATGGGCATGTTCATTTTTTAATTTTCTAATGTCTGAAAAGAAAAGCCAGGCCAGCGCAACCCAACCAGCAACATATTCTTTCCCATTGCCAATGATAACGGCCAAGCGTATCACTATCCATGAATTGAATAATTTCTAAGAAGTCCGACTCATCTCAATTCAGCATCTCTTTCTCTCTAATATAAATATTATTCATTCACTTTCATTAAACTTATTAATAATGTTAATTATAAATAACAATCGGCAGCAGGAGCTGTAACGGTTGCGAACTCTATGGTCACTGGTCTGGTCAGCCCATGAACGGCAGCGATAAACGGGTTTTTATGCTGTTGTGCCTCTCCCTTCTCTTCACCAGTCCAAAATAAAATTTAATTCACCCAAAAAAGTAGTTTCAACTCATAAAACACTGTCGGCACCAGATCTGCGCATTCTCATTCTAAATCCTTATACGAATCTCACTCAGATCAAATCCAATCCATACCCATCTCTGACTTCTTGTTCTTGTTCATGTTCTTTCATTTACTCAACTGAAACTCAAAGTGGAGACAAGGAAGACAAGAAATTATGGATTCGAAGCAAAGGAGCAACCGAAAGCGTTTCTACAGACCATACTCTCGCGCTCAGTACTTGTCTGTAAGGTCTCTAATCTTGTGTTTGTCTTTCCTTGTATTTTTGCTGTTCTTGTCTTCAGATAGGTTACCTATTCGTAATGTATCTATTAAGCCGGTTTCGAGTGCGTCAAGTCTCTTGCTCTTGTCAAGCAATTCAATTCAAGATTCTTTTAAGCTTAGTTTCAAGTCTTCTTTGCCTTTAAAGATAGAGGAGAGAGTCTCGTTTCCTGACCACCTGTTGTTAATGGTCTCAAATAAGATTGACCAGACTGATACTTTGGACTGTGTTTACTACAAAATCTCGAATGCTTCTGATAAGATAACCGAAGAGGTGGATATACAGATACACACTGTGTTATCTGTTGATGAATACGACGAATTTAGATGGATTGCAAGGTGCCCACTTCCGCCTGTGAATTACTCGGCCACTGTTGATTTGCGGAGGCGTGGGGATGCTGCTGAGCATGATATGTCTTTGATGAACAATCAGACGGTTCATTCTTGGGAGAAAATGGCTTATGCAGCTGTGTTAGATGGAAATACAGCGGTTGTGTTTGTCAAAGGATTGAATAATCGTCCACATAAAGTATCCGATCATACCCTTTTCCGATGCCAGTTTGGTGTAGGGAATTGGGAGAAAGATGAAGGATTTGCAGTTGTAACAGAAGCAGTTGCTGCTGCACAAGAAGTTGTTAGGTGTTTGTTGCCGCGTAGTATAAGAATAAATCCAGACAAGGCTCGGGGAATTCGAGTTACAGTGGTTAATGTTAATGATAGAGCTCAAGGAGATCATAAGCCTGTTCCTTCTGTGGCTGGAATTCGTAATTCTACATACTATGGACGGGGGGAAAACCAGAGAATGTATATAGATTTCGTGCCTATGCCTTCTGTGGCTAGAATTTACAATTCCAGGACCCATGGCCCGAGAAAAAATGAGGGGAAATATGAACTCTGCGCGTGTACTATGCTGTGGAACCAGGCATCTTCTATAAGAGAATGGATTATGTATCATGCCTGGCTTGGAGTTGAACGCTGGTTCATCTACGATAACAATAGTGATGATGGGATTCAAGAAGTAATTGAAGAGCTCAACTTGGAGAACTACAATGTTAGTAGGCACAATTGGCCTTGGATTAAAACCCAAGAAGCGGGTTTTTCGCACTGTGCTTTAAGAGCAAGAAATGAGTGCAAGTGGGTAGGATTCTTTGATGTTGATGAGTTCTTCTACTTCCATCGTGACCACGAACGTGGTCTCCTGGGTGCAAACTCTCTGCGATCCCTGGTTGCTAATTTCTCATCTTCAAGGACAGTTGGAGAGATTAGAACTTCTTGTCATAGCTTTGGACCATCTGGGTTGCGCTCACATCCTGTACAAGGTGTTTCTGTAGGTTACACTTGCCGGCTTCAAAGCCCTGAGAGGCACAAGTCTATTGTGCGCCCAGATTTACTCAACACTACCCTGCTCAATGTGGTGCACCATTTTCTGCTTAAGGAAGGATATAAACACCTGAATATGCCTGAAAACATTGCTGTAATTAACCACTACAAATACCAGGTGTGGGAGACATTTAGAGCCAAGTTCTTTAGAAGAGTTGCTACTTATGTTGTAGACTGGCAAGAGAACCAAAACACAGGGTCAAAGGATAGGGCACCTGGGTTAGGGACTGAGGCAATTGAACCACCTAACTGGCGACAGCAGTTCTGTGAGATCTGGGACACTGGCCTCGGGGAATTTGTTTTGGCCAACTTTGCCGATCCTGCCACTGGATACCTGCCTTGGGAAAGGCCACTTTAGGCACAAATATAATACGGATGCTTGCACTTTGGTGCCCATCTAAAACTGAGCTATCACACGAGAAGCTATTCATTCTTTCATTTTTTTTACTTGTAACCATTTGTATCTTTTATCTTGGTTTCTAAAGGCATTAGATGTACTTCAGTATACAGATCTTACACCGTTGTAAATTTGCAACAGCAAGAAATAAATTTTTTTAGGTTGAAAGATTTAGTGGTTCTCGCTCTTCTGTCTGATTTGTGTATAATATACTGATGATTAGAATGACCAAATTAAAATTACACATGGATTTAGATATTCTCTAAATCAAGTTTCTGCATATTTTATGACAACAGATTAATTCACAGAGTGCCCAAGGAAATTTAATAACATATAAGTTTAGCAAGCTAAAATGCAGCTAAGTATGATCAACAATTTTCAAAAAGCATGCAACAAACAAAAACAGAGATACACTCCTCACACCGACAAATAAAATCAGACACCCCTCTTGCCTTGCAAGTTTTTTAATTGATCATCATTCAAACTACATCTAGATATTAACCTACAAAGCATACTGAATACAAGAAACTAAAATAGGGTTAGATGCTGTTAACAGAGAAGGATTGGGAAGAGAGGGGGTGTTTAGAGTAAGGATACACTTGGAGTCGTATCCAAAACATTTTCCCCCTAGAGCAACCATATTATCACAAGTTATAGTCAGAACTGAAAGTGCATTGAATTATGTTAACTCTACAGAAAAGTATTTGGTGCTTGACACGTCAGAAAAATAAATAATGAAATAATATATTTAACAGCAATTACAAAACTAAAGATCAGGTGTAGCAGTAGAATTGCCTGGCACTGTAAATGATCTTGATATTTATATCCATTCTCCTCTAATTGAAGGAATGAGCTGCCTGAGAAGCCTGGACTGGGGATAAAAAAACATCACAAAATTTTAAAATGCAAGGAGAGAGAGAACCTTAGTCTCAATACCAGACCACTCATGTATGATGACCAGAAAGATATAATACCAAATTACTGGGCCAGAAGGACTAAATGAGATTAGCTTATGAGAACTTGATTGTATTATTTAACGAAATTGCAAGATAAACCCTGAGATAATACAACATACTGCATATTCTGATGACGCATTTCTACAGGTTGTTGGATCCCAATAATCTCTGATGACGCTTTCGGAGATTATTGGGATCCAACAACCAGAATAAAAGGAAGAGAGGGAAGATAATTTGGAATTGAACATCAAGATTATCATATCTGAAATGTATTCAGGAGAATGAAATATACCTCTAATAAAGGCTACACAAATGTTGTGCTCACACGATATGAATCAACTTATGCTGATCAGTTTCATATGCCATCTTGCACCATTGAAGGAACCATATTTGAATACTTTGTGAGTGTGGCATCCAGCTTCTCTCCAATAAATGCAATCCAAGACTGAAAGCAGAAGAAAAAAAAAAACGAAGAAATAAAGATACAGATGAGCAATTATCTATTGCCATAATAACCACCAAAAATAAACTCAAATAATTATATCAATGGTTTGATCAACAATAACAAGAAACAAACCACATTAATGATTCTCCCACCCAAAACAACAGTTAAGTTAGAGATGGTTATCTCATGTTTGAAAGAAAAAAAGGCAGGGCATCACAAGAAAGCTAATTCACATGTAATCTACTTGGGTATGAGGATTGACATCATATTTAACTTAAAAAGAAAAGAGAGAGAGAGAGAAACAGGTAAACAATGCATTCTCTCAAAGAAGAAAATAAAAGACATTAAAATCAAATTGTATTTTAAGGCAAAAAATGCAGAGCTCAGCTTTTAAGTGATAAGGCCTAAATAATCCAGCAACAAGAAATCAATAAGTACTATAGATGATGAATGCAAGATTTCAACACAAAATAACAGGAAAAAAATGATTCAAGCCTTATGAATCCAATCTAAGCACCCAAGACAGGAAAACAAGATCTTGTTGGTTCTAAAGACTTGAAGGAGAAAAAACAAAAAAAAAATTAATAAAAGAAAAAAACCCGTCTGGCATAATGTATACCCAAATCATGGTTCCACATCTTGTGATAAAAAAAAGGTAAAATAGAAATTAAAATAAAAGGTAATCTGATAACTCAACAAGTGACAGTGCTGAAAATTTAAAAGTACAAGAAGCACCTGGTCAGAGGTCGTGAAACCCCTGATAGTATCTCCACCAATAATCGCAATTCCTTTGTCTCCAAGTGGCTGCAAGATCACTGCCTAACAAAGCAAAAATTGCTTCAGTAATAATTTTCTTTTTTACTTTTTTTCAAATTTTTTACTTTTATCATCTTTGGTTATCATTTTTGGTAAGAGTATCTACAAATGTTTACTACAAGGAATAATTTGATCTTTAAGTTTGCATAGCAATAACAAAAAGTTGTAAACCAGGTGACATCACTATGTATGAGAAAAAAATTTCTCACTGGCAATGGTAAAGATGGATATTTGCATTGCATTTATTTAATTAATGTATGCCTCAAGGAGACATTTGAATTCTAATAAGTCCATTTTCTTTTCCCAGATATTTAAGGTTTGCCTTTTTGTTAATAATCAATATAATAAAACAGAAACAGTACTGTAATAGCGATTAAAGAAAATTTTAAAATCATGTTATTTCATTAACCCCTTTAATACTTTCTACACACTTGACTGGCCATAATCATGTAAATGATAGGAGAGGTAAAGATCAAAAATGAAAACTGAATGATTTTGTAGTATTGTTGGAGTGTGTATATACTTAAATAAGGATACGAGAATTACATCAGTTAGCACCAAACAGAGAAACAAATACCTATTTGCTTTAAAAAGTTAAGGATGTGAATTATTAAACATGGCTAAGAAAATTTGGTCATAAAAGGAGCACGAAATCACAGAGATTTTCTGAATTTGTTTTTCAACCTACTTTTCCTTCTCTTCAATGTTTGTCAAGTATCTCATAATGGAAAATACAATACCAATTTCACCTTATAAGGTTAAAGAAACATATGTTTCAAGTTTTATTGCACCACATTGCTGATAGATTGTGGGTGAAAAGAATTTACAAATTAAAAAAAAAAGAAGCAAACAGTATGTACCAAAAAATATGAAAATGCATTTAAGAATCGATTCTCTGTTAAAGAGAAAAAGGTCAGCTTATTTAAGAAAAAGTGATCATGATCACCTGTGTGTTTGAAGGCAGAAAAGGCAACTCAGACCTCCCAGGATACAGTAATAAGTTGGCTAAGTAACTCTCTGCAAGGATGCATCAAAGATGCCAATCTCAATAAAATAATTTCTCTGACATGCATCTTCTTAAGATCTTAATATGGTAAAATACTTATAAAAAAAAAAAAAAAGACATTTGACACTTCCTGAGAAGTTACTTACGCGCTCCAGATCTCATAACACCTTGATAAACTGATCCTTGAACCAATTTACTGGCATCCACAGTCACTACTTTGCCATCATTGCCAGATTCAGCCGCCATGCCAATTTGAAGGATACAAACATTGTCATAAACAATTACTAGTGACCTGCAGCATGTCACAACTGACAGAGATTCCCATGCCCTGAGAAGAAGCAGCCAAAACAACAATTAATAGCTAATCCAGAACAAATATATCAAAGATTTTCTTCTTCTCACTTTGTTTCTAATTTCTTTAGGGATTATAGCCAATATAAAGTAAATAACTCCCAATTGATTGAAAGTACTAAAAAATAAATATATAAAGAAGTACTTCCGAATTAGTATTACTCGATTTTCTTAACAAAGCCAGAATCAGACATGTCCAGCATATCTGTATTCTTATATTATTATACAACAATTGCATCCTCTTCAAGACAATCTAGAAAGGAATCTATGTAAGTTTATAAACATACAATAAGGACGCACATCATTTTTAGTCAAAACTACTATCAGGATAATGATTATTTCATTTTCATACAAATGCATGCAGCTTATAAAGCAGCCCCTGGAAACTATTAATCAAGATAGACCAAGTAGAGATAAGAAACAATATGTAGTACCATAACAACTCAGAAACTAAAAAGTCAGGAAGATGAGAGCATATCATCCGACATTGCACACCTTCAAGATTCACCTGAAACAAACTCAAAAGTTTCATTTTCTTTCCAAAAAAATTTAAGGTGGAAAAGACAAAAGACCAATCTTTTAAACTTCTCATCCCAGTGTTGTTTCTCTGTTTGCCACTGTGTGTGTGCATGCGTGCAGAGAGATAGAGAGATTGAAAAGCATAAGTGAGGCTCTAACCATAGTGATTGACTTTGGCCGGATAGACAACCATACTAAACCGGCTAATATATTGGTCACTGCCAATGCAATAGCCAATAGATCCGCTCTTGATTGTGAACTGCAAAGAAAATAAAAATTGCACAGAAATTAAAGCATCTTAAATTAATTCAGTGTCATAACAAATGAACTCGAAAGAACTCTGGATCACAGATGTTTTTCCAAAATAGCGAAACTCCTATGAATAACTTGAACACTAAAAATGAACAATGCATTATTCCAAATTAATAAATTCCTGCACAATAAAGACACACAATCACAATTAACATAGCCCCAAAATTCATCATTTTCATGAAATACATCTTAAACCTAAGGGGAATTTCAGCAACTACGCGATAATTGCTATCGTATTCAAAGCACAAAACACAATTAAAATTAGCATAAACAGTTAGCTGAAATTGATATAGCCTCTGTAACTTGTAAGTACTAACTGTGACAATAGGAAACAAACATTACCTACTGGCATCGGCAACCGGAGCTATTCCCGAAACGGTGCGGTTAAACAGCACGGCCAACAGAGACGCACCTCCTACATAAATCGGCACGCTCCGAACGGTGTCATCGTTGTTCGTTACCCAGTCGGCCACCCAGTCTTTACTCGGTTTTGGTCCTCTATAACCTCTCTTCTTGTCCCAAAAACAAATGAAGAACTGTGTGTTGATAATAGAATTTCAGTGAAATAAAGGAAGAAAGAATAAATACAAAGGATTAATGAACCTGTGATTGTGAATTCGCGGAAGCCCTAACGAAGCTCGGGAAATTAGAGGGATTTCGAGGGAGTGAACGTTTGGGATTCCATGGAATGGTGCTGTATAAGATAGTTCCCGCTTCCATTGAAATGAATTTGGATTTTGTTTTGTTTTTTATTCACCTTTAAAATAGGCGTAGAAATAAATACAGTACTAGATATTTCGACGGCAGGAATTTTTGATGGTTAATGGGCCGGGTTTACCCGCGATCCGGCCTGGCTTAAAAAAATTTGTACAAACTTGTGTGAATAGTATATAAGTCAGGTCAATTATAGGTCTGTAGATACAGATTGGGTGGGATCAAAGTAGAATAAATTGGGATCCAGCCCGTGTGAATGCAAAACCGATTGGGTTCGTAAGATTGTTGATCCGACGGGTCAAATTGGTGGGTTCGAGTAGATTTAACTACTGGATCAAATATAAAATATAAAAAAATTAATAAATTAACGAGTTCAAATCGAATTAACTCAAAATTGAACCGAACCAGCTTGACATTGTTCATCTTCACAGGCGCCCAATTTTATATTTTAGAAATAATAACTCAGCTTGTTATACCTCCAAACTTAAACTTGGATTAAGATAATGGACTCTTAATTGGGCTCGGACGAGCCCGAACCCATCGAGTTGAGGCTGTTAGCCACCATTAGCAAACTTCAAATTGACGTTGGACCATACAATTCTTATATGTATTTAACCATTAGTAATTTTAATAGTGAATAATTTTTGACACGATTCAATCAATCTGATATGAATATGAATTGTGAATTATGAATTTAAGTATAAATAAGATAATATAATTATTAAACTGGTAACACAACACAATATAATTAATAATCATGTTGGATTAAGATTTAAAACTTTTGATACGTAAACTCGTTTATGATACGATTAATTATTCGAGTAATCATATTATATAAACTTACTTATGACTTAATAAATTTATTTTTATAATTTTTTTATTTTAAAAAAAGTGTAATTATATCTATTTATTTTTTAAAAATATTTAGTTATAATTAAAATAAATATTTATATTTAATAAAACATTATAATAAATATTATTAAAATATCAAAATATTAAATATATAATATTATTATAATCCATTTAACCTTTTAATAATTAAGCGGATTTCAACTCTAAACTAGTCTTTGTACAATAAGAGATGATAACTCAAATTACACTTACATCCCACGATATTTGGCAAATAACAGATAAATAAAAGGTCTATTAAAATTAACACAAATACTCCCTGAATTTAACTTTCCTTTTAAGTGAAAACTATCGTACAAAGCCCATAAAACATTAGAATGGTATATATTTTTTATTTTAGTTGGTATATCTAATAATATTAAAATTTAAATATTTTTTAAAAGTTTAAAAAATATAAAATTATTTAACATCTATTCTCATAAAACAAGTGAATTGAATTCAGTCATTAAATTAACACGTGTGGTATATTTGATTTTACGTGACAAACCTTGAATCGCATGGAAACAAGCACTTTCTATGAAGATAGGATTACCTTACCAGAATCATCACCTGAATCCTCATCCATTGGCAAGACCATTAACTGCTCCTATGAAAGGCTGCTTTCAGCCACATTGGCGTTCCTAGCGATCGAGTGATGCGTAAGCTGAATTTGTGGTTCTGCTTCTACTGCGAGGTTCAGATAAGGCAAATTGCGTAATCTCATTCAAGAGTCTAGAGTTAGACCATCTCGTTTACTTCACCATAAGGAAACTGGGTTGAAGAGTCCACATCGTAGCCAGCACAAAACGGGGTCCACTCCTTCCTCAGCTAATTAAAATTGTGTGCCACTATGAATACTGTACTGAATTTAAAAACACAAGGCTAATAACCAAGAAGAGAAATCCAGAACTAGTAGAGATTCATATAATTTCAAAGTTGATCTTAATTTTAATCCAATGGATGATCTAGACCCAAAACGCAAGGGGGGCCGACTTTTCTGTGGTCCAAGAAGACTCGGAACATGATTCATCATCGGTCCCGTCCATTTGGACAGCTTTAAATCATCGATTATAATCCTAGTTCCTTCTTGTTTGCCAATCCCCAGACATTGTCCCATTAGATTTTCTGACTTTCACTTGATTCATACATCCAGTTTCCGATTCAACGGTTAACAATTCTTAGATAAGGTCGCTTAACTTATACAGTGGAGATATTCATTGTAGAATCGTTGCTTGACACTTTCCTCCTGGTTAATTGATTTAGCGTTTGGCCGTGTTAGGCGTAAAACACGATGGCATCATTTTATCCCATCATGTGTAATACGTGATAAGAAATGAAGGCGACCTTTTGCTTTCAGCGACTAAGTGTGAGTCCACGTATTAGGCAGGATTAATTATTAATCTTTTGGATTATTAATAATATCACATTTTCTTTAATTACTTTTTAATGGTTGGTTTCAGTCAATTTCCTTGAAAATTACACTCTTAAGATATCATTTGACAAAACAGTCCCTTAATTTTTATAACCTATGATACACAACATAAATGTTCGAGAATGATTGATACACATCGTTCATGTTAAGTAGCTGTGGAATATTAGCCGCCACACAACATCGTGTGTATCAAACTGGCCTAACGACGAAAATGCATCGTTTCAGAGAGAGAGAGAGAGAGCGACAAGAGAAAGGTGCAACAGTGAAGACAAAAACAAAACAATGTGCGGACCCAACACGGATCGTAATTGAAATTCAATGTTAGTTGGATACAAAGAAAGAAAAAAGGTTTGAGAAGCAACCGAGCAAATTACAACACGTGCTTCCAAATTAACATTTCTAAACTGACCACCCTGCTTGGGTTTTCACAAAACAGTCCAATAGCACACAGAAACTCAATCCCATCTTAATTAATAAAGTGTTTTAGAGCCTCAACAAAGCAAAGGTGGTGATTGGAGGTAAGAGACGATCATATATGTGAACAGTGGGGTGCATGTTCTCTTATCCTGCAGCTCAACCACACCCACCACGGTACAATAGGCAGATTAAAATTAAGAGAAGGGACATGAGGTAGAGACAATAAATCTTTCTCAAGCAGACAGCGAATATGCCAAGTTGACGGTAGAGACACGCTTTGCTACTCCACCATCTGTTTTATTTATTTACTGTTTTCTCCAAACCTCTGCGTTAATTGCCACTAATAATATCCATACATTTCACACCATCAATAAGTTTCAACATCACTCATAAAATTAAAGACAATAGTATCTTTTAACTTATTATTTAATTTTGGTTTTATTATGATATGTCAAGTGGCCATTGGAGGACTATGCACCCAGTGGCACATGGTTTAAATCTAGGCCAGCCAACATTGGTGGAAACTAGAAAATACCAATTATCTATAATTAAATTATTAAGAAAGACTCCATCGTTATTGGACGGTGGCTAAATTTTAACTATAGCGCTTTGTACACACGATAAATTGCCTCCGATTAATGCTGCACAAGATGGGATATTACGGGAACAATTTGCCTTGGTCGTATCGTAATGAGGTAAGCACATTGGACGGTCCTGATTCATGATGTTGAAAATATGTCTAGAGATATATGCTTTCATCACTGGCATAATATATAGCAGTCAATGCTACTACAATGTATTGTAACAATGCCCTTTTGATCAAGAGCAGTACAGGTTAAACGCTAAACTAAAGACTATATTAACCGAAAGGACATTCATTTTCTTCTTCTGTATGCATTTCGTATTCTCACTTGAAGCCATTTCTTTTTTCTCTGCTTTGCATGGACTGAGAGAGAAAGGGTAATATTTCTGTTTTCTCAAAGCAAGAAAAAACAAAAGCGGTACAGCAAAGATGTCTCGCACTTGCTCGCAGTGTGGAAACAACGGCCACAACTCGCGCACATGCATGGAGGCCGGTGGTGGTAGTGGTGGGAGCGGCGGCGCTGAGAACGGAATCATGCTGTTTGGTGTCCGAGTAATGGAGGGAGGTAGCTCATTTAGGAAAAGTGTTAGCATGAATAATCTTTCCCAATTCGACCAGCCTCAAGATTCTAACGCAGAGGCAGACTATGCCTCCGATGACGTCGTACACGCATCCGGTAGAAGCCGTGAACGCAAGAGAGGTACTTTTCAGTATATTCTAAATATCTGAGACCTGAACATGTGATTGTTTTTTTTTACTTCTTATAAATCATTTCCGAAATTTGATTTATGTGTGGGATTTTGTGCAGGTGTTCCATGGACAGAGGAAGAGCACAAGCTGTTCTTGTTGGGTTTGCAGAAAGTTGGGAAGGGAGATTGGAGAGGAATCTCAAGAAACTTTGTGAAGACACGCACACCGACGCAGGTTGCTAGCCATGCTCAGAAATACTTTCTCCGTCGCTTTAACCAGAAAAGGAAGCGCCGCAGATCTAGCCTCTTTGACATCACAACAGATACGGTAAATTTAATTTCTCCTGGATTTTTTATCTAAGAAAATTTAGTTATTTTTTCTTCTTCTTATAATATTTTTATAATTTTGCAGTTCTTTAGTTCATCGATGGAAGAAGATCAAGCTCATCAGGAGACAGAAACAGTGCCACTGCCAAAGCCGCAGCAACAGTTAAACTGTAATCTTGGAGGATTTCCTTTGTCAACTTATCCTGTGAAGCTAGCTCCTGCAGTGTTACCGATCACCGGCGACAACTCCATGGAGAGTCTCACGTTAGGACCGAGCAAGCGACAGCGAACACCACCAAAACTCATTCGCCCGATACCGATTCTTCCGGCTGCTCCACCTTCAAAAATTGCTGATCTTAACTTGAGCAAGAAAGCCACTCACGTAGACCCCTTGCTTCTCTCACTAAAGCTCTCTACACCGTCGTCGTCTTCCGATGAGCAGTCTCAGGCGGCACCACACTCGTCAGCATTCCAGGCCATGTCCAGTGGTGATAACAACAGTATGATCAGTGTTGCTTGAAGAATATATATTATATGACTAAATCAAGCAGTGAATTATTAGGCGTTGTAAAGGTTGGAAGTTGCCCAAGTGGGGAATTAATTAAATTTGGAATATTAGATAAAAAATTAATTAGGTAATTAAATTATCAGTCGATTAGGTATTACTTGTTGTAAAGGTCAGGGAGACAGAGATGGGTTGTCGTTTTCATTTGTGGGGGAATTCTTGTCTATTTGTTGTGAAATGATAGAGAACTGGGTACTTCTTCACTGTTGTATCTGTATCTGGTTTGGTTGGTCTAATTAAAAGTCAGAAAACTTCAACAAGTTAGCGGGGAAAATATCTGAAAATCAAAATTCTCTTCAAGTCATCTCTATTTTGATGCTGTGATTCTATGTATGCTATGGAGATATCTCTATAATATGATTGAATACTATATGTGACTAGTATTATTTGTAACTATTAGTATGTGTGAACAAGATTATCTCCTAGCCATAGGTGATCAATGAGTCTATTTTGTGATGGCCTTGGTTGTCGGGAGATCTTGTGATTCTTCTCGACTTTGGTGGCTGCAACTTGCAATGTAGTGAGAAAAGGGACAAGCAAGTGTATTAATAATCAACATGGGACTACAAAAGTAAGAGCATAGAACGACAACTTGGACTAGTCAAATCGGTCTAAGTAATTAATTAATTACTAAGAAAACTTGAGAATTGCTTATCAACTACTTGTAACTCATAAATGGTTATTACCTAAAGAAAATTTTCATGTATTAATTATACTTATTATTTTGGCTACTTGAGAGCCAAATACATCAAATGATCGGCAAAAGCAGGTCCATGAGATTCAACAAAGCAAACTCTAATTTTCTATGACAATTATGGTGGTTGTGGAACCTATTCTCATACCACAATCTGGCTTACCTTTCTATATCATATCATACCATATCTTGACCCTTTATATATTTGACTATTCCAATCAAAAGCGATGCGAGAAAGCATAGATTCAGAGATAATTGATATTGACGCCACAACTTAATATATTATTTGCTAGAAATATTTCCAATTTTTGTTCTTTCTTTTCGTGTCACTCAAGTTATTGTAGTATGTGGCTCTGTTGTTTGAGATAGAATTGCTTTCTAATTCATCTTATTGAAAGGATAAATTAAACACGAAATGGGATGTGTTTCACCTTCTTCCCAAAGATAGGTAGAGCAGTAGAGGAAACAATGTTAGTTGGAGATTTGTCTTCCTTTGATACAAAAGTGAGCGTATAAGAAACTTGTGGAGTCTAGCTTAATGCTTTCCTTTCAAGCACAATAAATATTTGTTAATTGCATTGTCTCACTTTTATTATCGAACCGCACATAAAAATTCAAAAGAATTTGTTGTATCAGCTGCAGAATTTATTAACTTGACAATAAACCATTAACTATTGCTCTTATTTTGAATTCTTGGAGTACAGTTTTCCTTTTTACTTTGTAGCTCAATAGAACTTAGGATCAGCTGATTGCCTAAAAAGGGAAGTAAGAAGATCCAAATAATGTAAATTGGATTACTTTTTTTCCCATCTAACTATGCAAGCTAGCTGATAATTTTTCTTGTATCTAGTTATGAGTTATGGCTGATACATAAGCTATGCATGTTTACATTTGCATAAGAATGCGCAAAGGATGTAGGTTTGGTCGCTTCATTTCACTGGCTGGCTTTGCTTTTCTCTCCATTAACAGCAGTACATGCAAAGCCACCCCTCTAAATCATCACTCTGGCTACTATATGTTTGGTTCCCAAGAATCAAGAATGCAGCTGTATACTGAATTTCTTGTCTTTTGACTTCATGAAAAACTTATAATCCTCAAGGAATTTTTTTTTCGTTTAATTTATGTAATAAAGAGTCTACTGGGATAGAGGAGGAGGGGGAGGCAATATTACAGACGAAATGAATTCGATTCATTATTGTTCCAACAATTTTGTGCTTCTAACGAATTCTTTTGATATAATCTGAAGCACTTATATCAAGATCAAGTTCAAACACTGAGTATCATGTGTGGCAAGTTATCCATTTTATGTTTGGAACCAATTTTTCCAGTAATGAAACTCGGGTTTGGGGAAGTTGAGGCATTGCTAAAACATCCATTGCAGCAACATTATTACCTCTGGGAGGCACAAGTTTTCTTTCAGCTGCTGGCAGTTCTACATGTGTTCATAAACTCAAAGTTGCAAGAGAAATGGATGATAGGTTAACAACACTTACCACTAACTTCATGGATTTCTCACAAAGAGATTTCTTCTTTCGTTGTTTGGCCTTATTGAACATAGCATATTATAGCTCCAACTCTTCTACTTTGCTTAACAAGAATAGATGAGATAATATATAGCAGAAGAAAAATTGAAGTGAATATATATTAAATTGGATAATTGAACATTGCTTTTCAAAATGGATTAGCTTAAGAGAAATGGAAGAGCAAAACAAGCAGCAGCCAGCTATTTCGAGGGTCCCTATAGTGCTACAAATTGAGTCCTTTAACCACAAAATGGACTAGTCAATAGAAAGGACACCGAAATGGGAAGAAAAAAAAAAGAATAAGAGAGAAAATGATTGGAGAAATCTGCCATCATTCCAAATCAACTCTTCCCTTGTCTATGATCTTTTATTTTTATTTTTTTGAGCCACTGTGGTCCCATTTATAACTTTGGATTGCAGAATGATGGATATTAGCTAGCTTGGAATCTGCATGAACATGGTGAGATCAATGTCTAGTATAATCAACCAGGACCACAAATATTATTGCAATGTATGCACATGCCTCAATAATTTTTTATAGCTTGTGCATAAACTCAACAATTTCTGAGCTGTTAGAATTAACCTTTCATTCCAACAATCCAAACCTACAAAATTTTCCAGTCATAAAGTGATCAATTTGATCTGTGCATGCAATGGTAATCACATGCTTTGTACTTGTTTATGTAAACAATTACGTAAAAATTCCTGTCATTTTCTATATTCCATTTATTGGCTGTAAAGGGAACACATCCTACATGAGATCAACTATGAGAAAATGGAATTCAATGTTAACTTCATGCCACATTTAGTGTTTGAATATCCAACCAAAAGCAAAGAACACTGAACTGATTCTAACTGATCACCCTTCATTGGTGGGTGGTGGTGAGCTTCTTGATCTGTCCCCCCCAATTGCGTAACAAAGAGTTTTACACTTGCATGGTGCTTTTAACATATAATAGACAAATTATTCAAAAGAAACTTTGGACAGGATTCTTCCGTTATGTTTTGTTTTTCTTTGTCTTGCTAGCTAGCCTTCCCTCCATCGTTCAAGAACAACTTTTGGCATCAAGTAAAGTAAGCCTTTATGAGAATCTCACTCTCTCGTTCACTCAATGGGCCTGGTCTCAATTGCTCCATCTGGTAATGCTCTATTTCTGTGATGTGACATTCCCAATTGTTTTTCGTTTTGTGGTCGACCTGAGCACACACATGCTTTGTTTATTGCTAGACTTAACATAATTATTAATTACAGATATCCATAGCTATCATGTCAGCAATTACATATTCATAACAAGCACACTGGGTATACAGTAGATTTCAACAGCTTTCAACCACAACTGACTGCTTATGCTATGCAAACTATTCATAGAGCATTTTAGATATTTCATACCACCATAATTTTTATTTTTCAAATTCTTTTCTCAAATACAGAGATTTCAATCGGGAAGTGAAATTGCAATTCGCAACAAGACTGTGCTGACCCATCGATGATAGATTCACTCCATCCCAAGTCTGGCCCGAAATTTGTATGACATCCGTAGCCCAATCAGAAACCAAAGGAGAATGATTGACTACCCCAGAGTTTGAAACCTGAAAGCGACGATGTTTGACCCGGCAAGTAAGCGAGACTTCGCAACTCGCAGATAATAAAGAAACAAAGATTCCACAAATGAAGGTTGGAAGATGAACTAATTAAAGTTATTAAGCCAGCCAGTAAGCGAAGAATTTGGTACTTATAGATTAGATATTAGACTAATCATTATTTTACTAATTGTACGTATTTCATACTTTTCCAAGTTTTAATACGTCGGCGTTTCGATGCGAGCAAGACAAGCGAGTAGGAATATTAATTGGCAGTCAAAAAAGCTGTCTATCTCTCCCTGTCCCAAAACTCAGTCAATGGCCCGCCATTCTCCTTATTCAACACCGAGGCCTTGAGTTCTTCGGTCTTAAGCCTGCAACATCCCAAATCCTAACCCTAACTCTTGCTCAGAATCAGACAAAGAAAGAAGCATGAAGATCCACTTTGTTTTAGCTTCACTTCTGGTCTTGAGATTCTCATTTTTTTGTGTTTCAATCGAAGACGATATCCAGTGTTTAGAAGGCATCAAGAACTCTTTACAGGATCCAGAGGGCCGTCTTTCCTGGTCCTTTACTAACACGTCTGTAACTTCAATCTGCAAGCTAAACGGCGTGTCGTGTTGGAACGAGAAGGAAACCCGAATAATTACTCTCTCTTTAACTTCAATGCAACTCACCGGTCAGCTCCCCGAGTCTTTACACCTCTGTCACAGCCTGCAAAATCTGGATCTGTCCAGCAACGCTCTCTCCGGTTCGATCCCGGCCGAACTCTGCAAGTGGCTTCCGTACGTCGTACAACTTGATCTCTCCAATAACCAACTCTCTGGTCCTATCCCGTCGCAGATAGTCGAGTGCAAGTTTCTGAACAAACTCATTTTAAGTAACAATAAACTGTCCGGTTCGATCCCCTACGAAGTCAGCCGGTTAGATCGGTTGAAAGAATTTTCCGTAGCGGGAAATGATTTGTCAGGATCAATACCGTCCGATCTGGCGAAATTTTCAAAAGACAGTTTTGATGGAAATAAAGGACTTTGCGGTAAGCCGTTGGGGAAATGCGGCGGCTTGAGTAGTAAGAGTCTTGGTATTATTATCATTGCTGGTGTTGTTGGTGCTTTGGGTTCTTTAATTTTAGGGTTTTTGATCTGGTGGTGGTTTTTCGTTCGAGTTAGCAAGAAGAAAAGAGGGCATGGCGTCGATGGTGGTGAATATGATAGTAGTTGGATTCAAGTTCTGAGGTCGCATAAGCTTGTTCAAGTTTCGTTGTTTCAAAAACCAATTGTCAAGATTAAATTGGCTGATTTGTTAGCTGCCACTAATAGTTTTGCCGCTGAGAATATTATAATTTCTACGAGAACTGGGGATTCATACAAGGCTGTGTTGCCGGACGGCTCTGCCTTGGCTATCAAGAGGCTTAGCGCTTGTAAACTCAGTGAGAAGCAGTTTAGGTCGGAGATGAATAGGTTAGGGCAACTTAGGCATCCGAATTTGGTGCCATTGTTGGGGTTTTGTGTTGTTGAAGAGGAAAGGCTTTTGGTGTATAAGGACATGCCTAATGGGACCTTGTACTCGCAGTTGCATGGAAATGGTATTGATTATAGTCAGTATGGTGTTTTGGATTGGTCTACTAGGCTTAGGATTGGCATGGGTGCAGCAAGAGGGCTCGCTTGGCTTCATCATGGATGCCAGCCTCCACATATGCATCAGTATATTAGCTCGAATGTGATTCTTATTGATGATGATTTTGATGCTAGGATAACAGATTTTGGATTGGCAAGGCTTGTGGATTCGCGTGATTCGAATGATAGTTCTTTTGTGAATGGGGATCTGGGCGAGTTTGGTTATGTTGCTCCTGAGTACTCGAGCACTATGGTTGCTTCAATGAAAGGAGATGTTTATGGATTTGGGGTTGTTCTTTTAGAGTTGCTCACTGGGCAAAAGCCTCTTGAAGTGAATAATGGAGACGAAGGATTCAAGGGAAATTTGGTGGATTGGGTTAATCATTTAGTGATCACTGGTCGAAGCAGAGATGTTGTTGATAAATCTCTCTATGGGAAAGGTAACGATGATGAGATTATGCAGTTTCTGAGGGTTGCTTGTAGTTGCGTGGTTTCAAGGCCTAAGGATAGGCTTTCTATGCATCAGGTTTATGAATCATTGAAGAGCATGGCTGAGAAACATGGTTTCTCTGAACAGTACGATGAATTTCCATTAATCTTTGGTAAAGAAGATCCCGACTTTAAGGAGTAGCCTTTGGTAGGAAAAGATGAAAAGCAACAAAAATGTATTCACTTTGAGTATTGCAGCATTAAGGCATTTCTGTATTGTATTCTATGTTGTGAAATGCTTTCAGCAATTGGTGTGGTTTCCACTTGAACAGGATTTCCTGTTCTAATACTCATTTGTTTGATAATTATGTATATTAAATGAAGCATTATGCTCTGTAGTGTAGTTGCAGTGCAGGAAATTTCTGTTATCATTGTGGAAAAAGATGCTTCTGAGTTCTGAATCCTTGTTTCTGCAATCTTTTTTTTCTTGAAATCTTCATTCATATATCTTGATGATTATGCCTACTTGATTTCACCCAAGGGGATTGATTATTTGGTCTTGTTCTCATGTTAATGGACTTGTTCAAAGCTTGTTCCTCTGCTTAGCTTATTTTTGCAAGCTTTCAAATGATCCCTGTTGATTTATTATAACATAATTAATCTTCTGCTCTTTAATGCCGCAAGATACTATTCCGTTTAATAAGTTCATGATTGAATATATTTTTCCTTAATGCCAAAATATAGTCAATAGTTAGCTTATTTCGTGAATTAAAAACTGCTGATTCTATTTGCATTCTTCAACGTGCACAGATTTCTGTTTCAATTGTGCATCTGTAAAGTAAATGGAAGTGATTTACTGAATTGTGGCTAGTTTGAAGTTTTATCAAATACTGGTAGACGCCAAGACTGCACAGAAGACAATGCGGTGGAACTATGCTATTTTAGTGAGTTGGGGAAGGTGATAAATTACTATCTTTTCAACTTTTTCGGAATATCATATTGCGAGTGGGGTTTATATGACAATCAACCTTGACATGTCCTGTCCACCCTGCTATGACCAAAATTTTGTAACAGCTGCCTCTGTTATTTTGATTTGTTTAATTGTTTTTAATCTTGAAGGAGTTTGGTTAAGTTTGCATAGCCCGACATGGCGGGCAAGAACAAGATAAGATTTAAACTTTATTTTGGTCAGAACTTCTTTTGCAAATTTGAAAACTTGGAATAATGTAAACAACTTGGAACTCTGTCAGAGACATTGTGGAGCAGAGGCCTTGATCACACAGTTTATCTCTTCCCAGAAATTGTTGTGTTTTGCACAGGCAATCGACGAGAGGAAAAAGAAAAGAAAAGAGAGAAATACTTGATTAGTTGAACAAAATGCAGAATGAATAATCAACCAAAGCAATACTTTGGCGTAATCAAATATATTAAATATAACACTTTCGGCACTCTTACCATATCATGGACATAAAGAGTTGACATGATTTCTTTCAAAGCCCAGTTATGATGATGTTTGTTAGTCTATTGATTAACCTAATCTACTGGGTTTGACTCTGTTTGTAATTTTATTCCTTTCAAATTGTATTCTAGTCCTTGGTTTTCTCTTAGGCTTCTTCCCAGTTTACTGATAAATTGTTTACACAGAAATATGACGAAAGAATTGTATGAGTAGATAGAGAGACACAAATTTCTCGTGAATTTAATTAATTGTTTTACCTGTCATCTGGGTTTAGGACCATGAATGCTGCTTTCTTAGGCCAAGCCAACAGAGCAAAGCGTGTGGGGTTTGAGCCAAAGAAATGAAATGCATATCCTGACCTGAGTGTGACTGAGTCATCTTTATGTATGGCTTTTGTGTGCCTGGTTTAGGCAAAGCTCTTTGTCCTTGGAATGCATTTGCACATTCTTCAGACCCCACTGGCCCTAGATCCCTGCCATCCAGAGACATTCCAGAGTTATGAATTTCAACTGTCATGGTAAGTTTTGGAGCTCATGACATTTGTGAATGCATTCAATGTGTAGAGATAGTTTGTATAGTATACAAAATGCATGTATTATGTACGCACGCACTGCATCACATTATTGATTCTGTATTCCTTTAAGCGGATTTAGTTTCAATCTGATTAAATTAAGTTTCAATTTCATGATGAAATTTAATTTCTTTTGAACAGGATAGAGAGGTAAGTGGCTATTTAAATTATATTATCAACTTGAACTTGTTTTATTTAATAATCGTGTTAAGAATTAAAAATTTTAATTTAATACAATTATTAAACAGTTAAATAAATTATAATTATATTATTTGTTTAATATTTTTTTTCTTGTATATTATAATATATTTTTATAAAACTTATAATATTATATATTTAAATGCTAATTAATTTTATTTTAAATATAATTAAATATTTTAAAAATATAATAAATATAAATATTTTTTTAAAAAATATAAAATAAATTTATTAAATTATAAATAAGTTAATACGTTATAATTATTTAAATAATTAATCATATTATTAATAAATTTACGTATTAAAAATTAAAAATTTAAATTTAATATAATTAATAATAATAATATTATTTATTTAATAAAATTAGCGATTCCAAATTCTTGGCGGAGTTAGTAAATGCAACTCGTACTCGAATGAAATGAATTCTAACATCCATCCCAGGTTTTCAAATAAGGCAGTGTGGGCTTCTGAAATCCATTAATGTCATGTAGGGAGCCCATTTTCCATCTGGTTCAAGATCTCATAGCCCTAAAATACCGGGCTTGGGCTCATCTGATCGGCGGCACAAAATATTTTTTTCGAACTTGATTGTTAAACCTGGTAATAAGTCAAGGAAATGTGCATAGTGAAATTCATTCGATAATTTGTTTCCAGATCGAAGACAACGACGCGATAATGAGAATAATCGAGGCTTGAAACGGAAAAATCAATCCCAGGTGAGGTGAGCATACAAGAGAGAGAATTCAAATGGGTTCTCCGATATATATTTTCCTTTTGCATATAATTCGGCACTCGTCATCTTCTCTTCGAGCTTCAGCTTATCAACAGTATGGATCAACCACCACCCTCTCTCTCTCTCTCTCTCTCTCTATTTATATATGATTAAATAAAATAAGTACACGTTGTGATTATTCATCTATTCTGATCTGTATGTATGGTAACCCGATCAAAGAAACGCCTCGTGGAAGCAACTGTACTTTCGAATGCTCTCCTTCTGGTCCCTGCGTTCCCTGTGTCTACTCTGAAAAGTTTTTTTTTTAAAAAAATTATTTTTAATAATTTCTATTAATTAGCATATACTTGAAATATGTTGAAGGTTTTTCGATTAAAAATTGCTACATGTGATATCATTTTCACTAACTAATTCGACTGAGCTATAGGTTCTGCAATTGAACACCAGCCATTGTATTTTTATGTGGGTGTTTGAATATTTTTTGACTTTTTGCTTTAGTAGATTACAGCTTCCTTGTTGGTTAATAATGAAGAGTTTTTTTGTTTATTGATTGGAAACCCCTAATATTTTATGGCATTGGGGACTTTATAAGTTTGCTTATACTTGTTGTCTATTCAGTTAAGTGGTATCTAATATGGGTTAATAAGGGTTATTTTCGTGCACCTAGTTGCTGTTAATTCACTGGTTTTGTATGGTATATTGAACAATGTAGAATCTATTCTGTTACCTCAGTCTCTTCTGTTTTTGATGAAATTTTTTGGTCCATCAACTTAGTTGTAACATTATTTGTTTTCTGTAGAATGATGAAAAACATTGATGCAGTGAGACTGGTTATCGGATTCCATTGAAATGTGTAGAAAGTGAAGATGTTTCCAAAATTTTAAATGAGCAAAAGACTCATACAAGACGTGCTACTCTTGAAATCTCCAATGACGGTGTAAAATCACATGTCATGTTGCAAGACGCAGAAGAATTTGTTACATCAATAAAACATAGAAGCTTACTGGACGATTCATCTGCATCTAAGGGCAAGTCACAGGCTTACATTACTTATAGAAGCTGTATTCCGGCAGTTAATGAAGAGAGGCTATCAGTACTTGATTTTGAGGTATTTGTCTTTCTGTTTCTCTCTTTGATTGACATTTCTGAGTAGTTCTTCATGCATTTAATTACTTTGACAAAGATTGCACGTTATTACTCTTAGTGTTGATTCTACTACTATGAATTTGGTCTACTTAATATGTAGCTCAATTTTCGTTCTCTTTCTTTTGATTGCAGGTTATTTACTTTCATATTCAAGTTTATACTTTTCAACTTTCTTTTTCACTACATTTATATAGAATACTAATATGAAATTCTGCTTCCACCATACCATTTAAGCATCAACATGTAATGAGAATGAAAGTAGTGTGTTCTATTCTCCCTCTATTTCTATGTCTATTCTCCGTCCATATTTCTACGCCTTCTAACAGCAAAACTGATTTTATGTATCTTCTCTTTGTTTTCCCTTGTCAGTTACAAACCGAAGAACTTAAAATGTTTTAAAACATCATCTTGTACTACCTTTGTTGAACACCCTGCTATAAATGCTCTAGGTTTAAAACATTAAGCAGTTTTCACAAACTGCACTGAATTTAAAGCGATGTACTGCAATGATATATTTTATTATTGTTATGTATATGGTTTGCTGCATGATTCTTGAGTCATGGGTGTCATCTACATAAAACTCTTGTCAGCATTGTCTTTCAAAAATTTGAGTCCTGATAGGGATGACTTGGGGTTTGCTAACAAGGCTCTTTTCTGGACTTGTGCGAGCAATTTGCCAAATAGATAAGAGCAGGAGTGTAATGTTGCTACTGAATTTAAGAGTCCTTATCAGGATAGATGGAAGACTCCATTGTTTTATAGTTGTGAGCCGGATGCCATATGTTATCTAGCTCTTGGTAGTCTTGTTCTTTTTAGTTCTTGCTTAAATTTACTTTTTCCCCCAGTTCCGAGTGCAAAAATTGGAGATAATATATGAACTCACCTGAAATTCAGATTATTTATATATTTAAACACAGAGGTTATATGTCAGTATTGATACGTAAATTTTGAACTGCTTTGGACAGGGAATTGTGTTCTGTCTGTTTTTCATTAGCGGTTCAGCTGTATACTTTAGAAGAAAGCAGACCCTCACAATGTCGGAGGTGGGAAGAATCTCAGCTAATGCTAGTTCTAATTCATAATCCTCTGGCATTTCAATTTTGCTCATTCATGTACAGCCAATTTCTAGTGGTTATCGAGCTACATGGTATAGGATTAGGGGGCCAACTATTTAGCGTTCACCAAATGCAACCAATAGTTTTATCCTTGATTGGATTTTTCATCGTTGTAATGAAATCATTCTTTCCTTGTAATTCTATGATGATTTCTTTCTGGAAAGTAAACGAGTTTTGGTGCTAGGTAAAAATGCACGGGTTCTTTACATGCAGGAGTTTCTGTTTTCCATTTTCTTAATTAGTATGATTATCATCCTATTCTTTCCTTCGGGCTTCCTTCTTCCTCCCTAGCATAAATTTGGAACAGCTTTCCTTGCATGCGCTTCCCTATCAAATTTGACAAGCTGGGTATTATAAACTGCTTCCTAGGCCATTCGAAATGGGGGCTCAATATTAAGATTTGCTAACTACGACGAGTTCAAACCACCGGAAGGAGCCCCTAAAAATAGCAGAAAGACAAATCGAAAGAAACAATCAATTACACAATGCTACATGGACGGTGGTATTACCATCCCTTGTTGCTATGGCCAAGTCATTAACGCAAAGGTACCAAGACACTAATGAAATATAAACTAAAATTTTCTAAGTCATCTTCGCAAAGGTACCAAGAAACTAATGAAATACTTGCGTTGAATTGAAGCGAAGCACGCCCAAAATATGAACAATAAAAATATGCTCAGCTATGCAATTAACAGAAAGAGACATAAAAGCCTACTTTCTGTAGCACTCCCAGAGGGTTGCATAACTTAATGCTCTGTTCTCAAAAGCAACGTTGAAACACGTAGAGCCCATGCAATGAACATTGAATAAACTTAATACCAAATCCAGCTGCCAGGATAATGGAAAATGTGCAACTGAGAACTGCTCCAAAAATCTGCTTTCTACCTCGAAATTGTAAATTACAGAACAGGATATAACATGTTATTGCTGCCCTCTTTGAAAAATATACAAGACAACAAGGCCATTAGTGCCTTCTGACAATACTCCTACGGACTCCTTGAGCACATCAACAAAGCAGTAGAAGGACAAACTCCAAACAAAAGAATGATGTTGTCGATCAACCTCAAAATCAACAAAAGCTCCTCCTTTTAGGGACACATCTACACTGGTACAGCAGCAAACAGGAATTACAAACAGATGGTGAAAATTACAAAAAATAATCTGGCGTCTTGCGCGTGGTGTCAGGCTCTATTTGCCGGGGTGCCGGGTCAAATTGAAGAAAATTCTGGTCCATATTCTCCCCAATCTCTAAAATTGCAGCCATATTCCCACATCGGTAACAATAGTTAGGAGCGCTAAATACAGTCACCACATTTTTTTCCTAAAAGGGGAATTAAGTTAAGTGTCAATTGTTGGTATTTCATAAATGAAAATACAGCGAAACAAAGCTAACGTGGATCTTTAAGTTCCAAACCTGACACCAGTTGAATCCTTCCATGACAAGCTGGTGGGCTCTTGAAATCAGAGTGAGTCCATTGGTGTGGTTAAATTGAGCTGCAATATCCTGCCCAAAAGTATAGCCAGCACCACGAGGAGATATTCCCCACCCACAGCGGTCATCTGGATCGGACCACAAGAGATCGCACATGGGTCCTTCATGCGGAACCTAATTGTACACAAATGAACACGAGGACATCATTACATGCAAAATGCCAAATCCACGATTAAAAGAAAATGATAACCAAATGTCAATCAAACATTGGGTTGAATAAAACTATGGACTTCATCATCTTTTTTGTGTTTCAATAAATAACATTGGCCAAGTGATTAAAGACATACCTCCTGTATGCGGTCCAAGGCCCTGATGTTATCTAGCGTATCCAAAGATGGTGAAAGTCCTCCATGCAAACAGAAGATCTAAGATATAAAAATATACAGTTGTCAGAGGCTGCTGAGACAGGAATCAAGGTAAACAGTTAACATGTAAAACTCAAACCTGACTCTCAATAAGGGCTGTGAGGGGTAAATAATCAAAAAGGTCCGTAAAATACTTCCAGACATTGGCATTTCCATATTTTCTTAAGCATTCATCATAAAATCCATACCTGAAAAAAGGAACAAAAAAGAAACACAAAAACATTTACAGTAGGCTAAAGTAACCACTGTGCATGTGTTCATACATGTATGTGTGTGTGAGATAAGATTATAATGATGGCATTTCTCGCCCATACAGATCATGCAGTTATTAAATTTGTCAGGTGAAATGTTTTTCTATGTTATATAAGCTAACATAGAACATGTAAGTAGCTGAATACCAGGAAAAGAATATTATGATGACGACATTTGTCAGCTGCCTGTGCCAATACAGATGATGCTATTTTCAAACTTTATTTGGAGCACTGTTTTCCAACGTCAAAAGCTGACATAACACATAAAAGTATCTAAATCCATGTTCTTAGCCCTCCCCCATCCTTGTTATCTATGACTATGCATCATCAATTCTCTTACCTATTCTCTCCCTCTAACCAACCTTTTTTTCCACTTAATAATCCCTCCCACGAATAAGCAAATATTCAGTTGAATTCTTTTATAAAACACAGACATTTTATTAGAGCTAGAATTCATATCAAAATTCATTGTTCAAATGAATTAAAAGGAAAAAAAATTCAAGGGCTGAGTAGATAGCTAACTTACAGATCAAATGATCAATGCTCTAGCATAAATGCATGAGCAGATAAGCACTATAATGACCATTATGAATGCTGCACATCCCAATGTAGCTAAAGCTATCAAAACTACATCACTCATTTTTACCAATTCCATAACAGTTTGCAGAAGTTTTGGAAGTCCAAGACCACTGCACTCATGAATCACATGGAAACTAAGAGTTATTTTATTTTGATCAGATATCAACGTATAGTAACTTAGATTGCGTATGCAGATGTTTGCAAATGTCTGTTAGTTTTTTTTTTCCATGAAATCTGAATCTTCACATACTCTATCTACCAAGAAATGGAATCTTTTAAACCACATGAGGTAGCACGTAGATTTAATTTGACTGCAAATTCCTTGATATGCCAAGATTCCGGGTAAAAATGTCTTGAACTAGAAGTGGCATAGAGAATGTCAAGCTCTTAATCAAGATAAAAATAATAATAAAAAGAGTCACCTAAGAAGCACTTAACTATATTGTTTCTTCGTATAACATTTACATTATAGTCTTACAGCCCTGATCATTAAAAATTCCACAAAAAGAGAGAAACGAGCCGCTGGTTTCCACAACCAAAATAAACATATCTCTCAGTACTTGAGACCAGCACAAAATTAACACTACCAACTATGATTGAAACTCAAATGACTGAGAAAAGATCTTACACTTGTGTTATTTGCCTACTCTCATGATTCCCTCTTAGGATTGTAATTCTATCTCTGTACCGAACTTTCAAAGCCACCAAGAGTGTGACAGTTTCCACCGAATAGTAACCACGATCTGCATATAAACTTAACTGATAAACAAGTGATAAATGCTCCAAACTGAAATCTCACACCATACATAATCCGGCTTTTAAAACGAAGATAAACTATCTGACAATCAACAACGATATCATTCAATCGAAAATTACTAATATTCCTATACAAGTAAGTAAACTATTCATAGCCTTACTGAAGTTTAACATAAGAAAAATTGGGATAACTAATATTCCTAATTTCAGTCAAATTTACATACCTATCGACAAGACTCGAATAACAGCACAACACGAATATCACAAGAAAAACATCAAACAGATAACCCACACAGAATACATGAATTCACATATATATCATAATCTGGATTCAAAAGTTGACGAGGAGGTTGACTTACCTACGTAATCGCCCATAAAGAGATAATTAGTATCAGGAGCATTGCCACCTATGCGAAAGAGCTCGATTAGATCATAAAACTGTCCGTGAATATCGCCACAAACGGTGACCGGACACTTGACCGGCTGCACGTTCCACTCCTCCACCAAAATCGCTCTCGCTTGATCGCACAGTGTCTTCACCTCAGCTTCCGGTAGCGGCTTGCACTCCAGCAAGTGCTCGATCTGCCTGTCCAGATCCCCGTGCGACGGCATCGTTCCACTCTGACCTCAGATGACAGCAGATCCACGGATCAATAGATCAAAAGCCTAGAAAGTAAGAGAATCGGTAAACTGTTCAGTGTAAGTGTTTCGTATTACTGAAACGGAAGCGTTTTGAAGATCGGAGCGATTTCGGTCTCTCTATCATTGATTCATTCCTTAGCTGTTTCTCTAAATTTTATTTTATTTTATTTTTAAAAATCAATTATTTGCTTCGAGAAATGAAAAAAGAGAAATGGAGGCGAGAGGAAGGGAAGGGGGAAGGCAAGGGAAGACAAGGGAAGGGAAGAGGAGAGCGAAATGAAACGCAAATGCAAATGCAAATGCAAATGAAATGGAGATTCGACGATGACGATGGTGTTTGTATTTTTTATTTTATTTTATTCGTCAATTTTGTAAGGAACGAGCATCTTCAGTCACGCTCCGGTGGCTCCGCCGAGTCAAAGTCGTAATAGAGCGTGACACGTGTCATATATATATATATAATTGTTATTTTAATTTACAAAATTAGACAGCATTTATTGTGGTTTTAGTATAATTTCTTTGTTGTCCTGCGCTTTTGTTTACTGGTTTAATATCATTGCTTTTGTCACCTACAAATTGTCCGATTGAGGAACATTTATTCGGTCAAAGAGTGCAAGTCTTAAATGTGTTGTAATTTATTTTAATTTACGTTAATTATAATTATATTAATTAATTTAATTTTTAAAATAAATATATAAATAATAAAATTTATTTTTTTAAAATCCTAACTAAAACCAAAATTAGCCTGTAGAAAGTGTTTTTCCATTTTGGATTTTACATAGGAGATGAAAAATTAAAACTAGAAGATGGGCAGATGAGACTTATTGTTGCCTTGCTTGGTTAAATAGAGAAGATCTTGGAGCAAAACTTTTGTTCCAATTATTGCAACA
>JAXCLQ010000009.1:6979932-6993493 GCA_035584115.1 Cedrela odorata | reverse complement strand
CAGGACATTGTTTTGAAATCTTCATGGTTCAAAGCTAGCAAGAGCTTATGTGCTTATATAAGCAGTGCGGCTTTACGGGAAGTGGATACTTCAGGAATTATCTCGGAAATTTTGTCCAACCAAACCAACGGTTTGTCAGAAACTTCGAGATGTTATGTTTTATTGCAAGATTTTGTAGATTTTTCTTTTATATTGTTCCTGCTCAGGCTAGATCTTCACATCAATATTAAATTGGTATTGGTACCCGCTAGCAATTTTGTAAGAACTGGGCATATGAAAATCAAAGAGGATAAAATGAGGGTACTCAATTAGTTGAGGGCTCTAAATTGGACTTCGTAGTAGTTGTAGTTTACTCTATCAGATAATAAAGTTTCTTGTATTGAATTACATTTTCTGCTTATTTCTCTTTTTGTCCACTTATCAGGAAACCTGCGAGATAGGATATAAAAAGTGTCAATGTTTAGTTACATGTTGCTATGTAGGCTCTGTCATGGGTTGCTTGTGTGTTTTCTCTTTCCTGAATAATCCGAACCCCTCATCTCAATTGTATAAGACCTATATCACTGGATAACTGATAGTAGACTAGACTCTCTTTAAAATTTACAACATGGTTATTTCTGACTGTCTAAACATTTCAAAGTGGATAACATTTTCATTGTTGAATAATTGTATGTCGCATTTTCATTATGCTTCTGGAGATTCTTACAACTCATTTTCAGCTCAAGAGGGTAATACACGGATGAGGAAAAAGCTTTATGTTCCACGTGTGGAGGACAGGAATAGCAACATGAGAATGCTCAGGATATCTAGTGTTGATGACCTTGTAGCAAGTTCAATGAACATTTTGGAACCTGCCCTAGTAGATTCTGATGGAAATCAACATGAAGATGGTAATGATTTCTTGATTTTTTCTGGTGTTCTCATTTGTTAATCCTGTGTTGTTCAATAAGTCTTCAAAATTATATCTTTGCCGTTGTGAGTATTGCCAATTAAACCAAAATAAAGGAGCTTGTAGCCCATGGGGATTGTTGACCTAATTTAGTATTTTAGCATTGCAAAATTTTTCTTTAATGTATTACCAGACAATATAAGTTAGAGGAAAGAGTTTGTGGAATATCCTTTATTGGTTCTACAATAACAATGCTACTCTATAGATCTCAAATTCGAATTCATTTGGTGAAAGTTTTGGGTTGTCTACTATTATGGTTTATAATCGTGAATGTTATTTAAGGAATAACATCTTTAAATAAAACCTGAAGAAGGAATCCCAGGCTTGTTTCTCCTGTATTCTACCTTCCATTATAATTTTGAAGATAATAGTTTTATTTTGTGGTTGATCAAGCAATACTTTGTCTGAGGGGCCTATTTGGTGCAGTTATGCAGGCAAGCGAGCCAGTTGATTTGTTTATAATACCTGGTAATTATCTTGACCCTCACTCTTTATTACCATTTAATTGCAGAAATTGTTCTTTCGGAGACCTATAATGTCATTGGCTTTCATCAAGTCTCTTCTTTCCTTATTCTTTCAGGGCTTGCATTTGACAGATCTGGAAGACGGTTGGGTCGTAGTGGGGGGTGAGTCAATGGGATTTAAATTTTGTGTTTATTGCATCTTTTTTCAATTATTATTGAAGGCATTGCCCATTATTACTCTCCATAACAACATTACTAGATAAAATTGTGGAACATATAGAAACATCAGTGTGAATCAAAGTCAAAGGTAACAGCCATCTCAATGCTAAGATTTTGCTATAATGGCTTTTATTTTTAGGTGCACTCAAGTTTGATTTCTGTGATATGGACATAACATGTTGACCATGGGAACTATGTAAATTTTGGACAGGATTATAAACATATGCTTTGATTTAACTCTGCTGCATTTTCCATTTATGTCTCTATTGAGATACTGTCTTATTATCCTACTGTTATTTCAATGCATGGAAAAATATGGAAGTTACTATGATGTGTTCATTAAGAAGTATCAAAAGCTTACGCAGGAGCGGAAATGGAAGCAGCCTCTGCTTGGTAACTTCTCGTTCTTAGTCAACAGTGGATGCTCTTGTTGCATCAAAGTTTCAGTTTCATTTTATATGTTTATTTTAAATACTTGCTTACTGTTATTTGCTTGCAGTTGCGCTGTCATATTCTCTGCAGATTTTGGAGGAAGAATGGATACCAGTCACACCCCACGATGTTCAAATGGATGCTCTTGTTTCCCCTAGTGGTTTCATTCCTATAAGCTCGGTTGCTTTAGAGAGGTGTGATTAACCATGGTGTCACCTTTCTACTAGATGTGATTCTTTGTCAATAGCATGGGCCTGATATATAACTACACTTCCCCTTTGAAGTAGTGTTGCCGATCTGGAATTTGCAAGTATTGCCCCCAACAAATGCAGGGGCAATCACTAACAGGACAATGCAAATCTCAACCTTGGTAATTGAGTGATAGAAATTGAACATTAATATTGCTAAATCATATTTAGTATTGGAGCCCGAATATATTTGTATTTCTACTTCACATGTATTCTAGAAAATTCAGTCGGCTGCTGCAGAGTTAAGGTATCCCTAATTGCTGATCGACAACATCGTGACAGCAGAAGTACCAAAGCTGCATAGAGAGTTGCCAAGGAAAGGATAAACTCTCCTACTGGACTCTCGGATATTTTAGATTCTTAGAATATAATTCAAAACTTGGTTCTTGCAGAATTGGTAGCCTCAGATAAGCTGTAGTTTGGTATGGTTTTTGGTTTCTTTTTTGTTCGACTTTCTGAGCTATTTAGTTACTAAAGGCGCCAAAGCGAAGTGGGATTCCTCTATATCAACGAGCATTCAAGTGTACATCTTCTTACGAGTAAAATCTCTAGTGCTGCTATAGAAATTAACTGTAAACTGCATTGCCTCTAAAAGTGTCTATAGATTGCAAGGAAAAAGACAATGTATAACATTCTATATTCGCCAGTCTAGAAATGGTTCATTAGAGTTATAGCTTTGCATGAAACTCCTAGTGCTATTGCTTTGCTCAATCATACGATATCATCAAACCTTTGATCCCATCTCATGGTCCTAGCGGCATGACATATTTGTTGACTCCCATAACAGACGGGCTGGGAAAAAAGGCGCTAACGCTCGAAGAGAATCTGTCGGTGCGGTATATTTTCTAACCTAATAAATATATTTATAAAAATGGCATGATAATTATGGTGTGTCATTTGCTAATATGGTGGGATGGGATGGGATCAATTAATACATGATGAGTGTTGCTGTTGTCAATTAGCAACATATTATGTACATAAAAGATATTATATTTGATAGAATTTGAGTACTATTATTAGGCTCTTGCTACTAAATTTAATCTTTTGGTAATTTAATAAACAATTGGACCCGTGAACTGTTTGCATGTTTCACCAGTAAATGAAGAAGGGACTATCATCGCCGTATGACTATCACACACGTTCGCTGTGCTAGCGTGTAATGCTTCTTTTGCGTGCTCGTACGAAGGAATTTTCTATGCAGAACGTGTACTCAAAGCGATTCGTGGAAAAAAAGCCACAACAAGTAAAGTAATATTCGTCGTTATCAGTAATATTAATCTAATTCCGTAGTCTTCAGCATACCAGAGCTTAAACCCAAATGGCAAATGATGCTACTTCATCAGCTCCGATATCTTTCAGGCTTCGCTGGGATGTGTTTTTAAGTTTCAGAGGTGAAGATACGCGCCACACCATCACGGAAAAACTCTACAACTCACTTTACCAACATGGCATCAGAGTCTTTAGAGACGACGACGGGTTGACTCGGGGAAACGAGATAGCTCCGAGCCTCATTGATGCCATCTACGACTCGGCTGCTTCCATTATCATTTTGTCACCCAGATATGGCAATTCTAGATGGTGCCTTGAAGAACTGGCTAAGATATGCGAGTTAAATAGGCTGATCTTGCCTGTGTTCTACGGAGTTGATCCGTCGCATGTTAAGCGACAGCAAGGACCTTTTAAAGAAGATTTTGAGCGCCATGAAGAGAGGTTCGAAGAAAAACAGGTTCTGAAATGGAGGAAAGCTATGGGGAAAGTAGCTGGTATTTCTGGTTGGGTTTTTAACAACAGGTAAGCCTTAATTAATCTGCTTGTGAAGCTTTGTAATGCTTTAATTTAGGTTATTTAAGCTTGGATGATGGAAAGGCACCATTTTGCCTTGTATTTATGGTTCATGAATTGTTTAGTATAACTTGGATACTTGTTGACAACAATTAAGGAATTTTTTTTTAAATCAAATAAGAAATTTCATGCCATTTCCCAATCTACCTTTGTCATATAATATCATGGCTGTAGATTAAAATATTGAAAAAAGTTAGCTCTGTTTCTTACTCTTATGTATTAAAATATGTGTTATTGATGGTTCATTGAATCATTTTTGTTTTCTGCTGATGTTCTCTCTATTTCATACATTCGGTTACAAATCAAGCTTGTCTTGTCTATATCGTCTAATTATTTTTAAAGACATCAGAGTTTGTCATCATTATCACTTGGTTGTTAACAGGACAAGACCAGGAACAATGCACTACTGCTAATTAAAATGCTATTATCCGCTAAACATACATATCTCTGTCTGTTCCTCAATTTTGTCTTCATGGTAGGGAAATGATATGCATCTAGTTCAAAGTTCTCTTCATGCCATTGGATTACTGAGTTTTCTTATTGGTTATGCCTAAGGGCTTCATGTTACCTAACGTATATCATTATATCTTTTGGCAGTGATGAAGAGCAACTAGTTCAAGTTCTAGTCAAAAGGGTTTTGGCTGAATTGAGTAATACCCCAATTAGGGTGGCTGCTTATACAGTGGGAATTGATTCTCGTGTTGAAGAACTTATGAGATTGTTAGATGTAAAATCTAATGGCGTTCTAGTGTTGGGCCTTTTTGGGATAGGTGGAGTTGGTAAGACAACCCTTGCCAAGGCTGTTTACAATAAACTTGTTGGTCAATTCGAGGGTCATAGTTTCATTTCAAATGTTAGAGAAATTTCGGAACACCATGATGGTTTGATATCTCTTCAAAACAAGCTTATTGATGATCTTTCGCCTGATAATACTGTGCATACTGCGAATGAGCTTAGAGCTAATATAACAACAATAAAAAATATTGTTCTTGAGAGAAAAGTTATCGTTGTTTTAGATGATGTTGATGATATGAGCCAACTTAATGCATTGTGTGGAGAGAATGAATGGTTCTATGAAGGAAGCCGAGTTATTATTACCACAAGAGATAGAGGTGTTTTACTTGAAAATCATGTGAATCGGTTCTATGAGGTCCAGAAGTTAGATTCCTCACTAGCACTGCAGCTTTTCAGTTACCACGCGCTTCGAAGAGAGAAACCTACAGACAAGTTCTTGAATCTGTCTGAGGAAATTGTATTACTTTCTGGAGGATTGCCTTTGGCTCTTGAAGTATTTGGGGCATTTTTGTTTGATAAGAGGAGGATCACAGAATGGGAAGATGCTCTGGGAAAGTTGAGAAATATTCATCCTGATAATCTTCAAGAACAGTTAAAGATAAGTTTTGATGGGCTGGATGAACAAGATAAGTGTATATTCCTTGACATTGCATGTCTGTTTGTTAAAATGGAAATGAAGATAGAGGATGTGATTGACATATTGAAGGGCTGTGGTTTTAGAGCTGAGATAGCCATCACTGTCCTCACAGCAAAATCTCTCATAAAGGTTACTGAGGATGATACTTTATGGATGCATGATCAGCTTAGAGACATGGCCAAACAAATAGTTCAACAAGAGAGCCTTCTAGATCCTGGAAAGCGCACTAGACTGTGGGATCGTGATGAAATCCGGACTGTGTTAAAGCAACAGAAGGTACTGGATAAAAGCAAAAACACCCTTTAACACACTTCATATGTTCTTGCTTTGCACTTTTACACTTTACAACTTGGAGTCAAGTTTCTCGTGCCAGAATATAATAAATCCATATTAGACCTATCTCTTCTGTTGGCATAGCAAGTTACATGCCATCCATTTACGCATATAGCACGAATTTGCACATGCTCAAAAGAGGTGATGTATCCACATTCAATGTTTCCATAGATGGTCACTCGTAGTTTATTTATTAAAAACAAGTATAAAGCACTTGAAAAAGTAATAATAATAATAAATTGAGATTGAACAAATGAAAATTCTACTTAACTAGCAAAGATATTACTTCCAAAATAAAAATAATAACTATAAAGCACTTCAAGTAGTATATCAGTATTCATAGCTTAAAAGTAATATTAATTGTTTCCTCTCTAGTACTTGAGCCACTTCAGCTCTAAAAGTAACATCAATGTACTTTGACCATAGGGAACAAGAAGCATACAAGGGATCGTCTTCGACGTCAAACAGGAAATTGTGAAGGATTCAAGTGCTGGCACAAGTTTCTGGGATAATTTTTGGACAAGGCCAAGCCTCACCTCTGCCATCGCATACTTGAAAGATAGACATAAGAAATGTCTTCAACAAAGAACAGCAAATGAGAGAGAGGTGGTACTTTGTACTAAACCATTTAAATCAATGGTTTGTCTAAGACTGCTTCAGATCAATTATGTAAAATTGGAGGGGAGGTTTAAATTCCTTCCTGTTGAACTGAAGTGGCTGCAGTGGAAAGAATGTAAAATGAAAAAACTTCCTTCTGATTTCTATCCTTGTCAACTTGCTGTTCTTGATCTCTCAGAGAGTAGAATCAAATATGTGTGGGGTTCAAACGCTAACAAGGTATGCTCTTCACTCATTGTAATCATAATTTTGCCTGACTGCAAGAATTAGATGTTTGTGAGCATGGAAATTCATTTTGTGTCAAACCAAGTCTCTCACTTCTTATTTTTCCTGCTTTGTTTCAGTCAATGTTTTCAAAAGCCCCTAAAATGCTTAGTTTGTTCTACTTGTACTTGTATGCAATTCATTAGGATTGTCTCTCTTATCAGAAGAAAATTTTGTTGTTTGCAAGGTGGCTAAGAACTTGATGGTCATGAATCTTCGTGGTTGCTGGAATCTAGCTGCTATTCCTGATTTGTCTGGGCATCAAATCCTGGAAAAGCTTGTGTTTGAGCATTGCAACAGACTGACTAAGATTCATGAATCGGTGGGTAATATCAGTACTCTACGTCACTTGAACCTGAGGGAATGCACAAACCTCATTGAATTTCCAAATGATGTCTCAGGACTGAAAAATCTTGAGAACCTCGTCCTCTCTGGTTGCTCTAAATTAAGGGGATTACCAGAGGACATAGGTAGCATGAAATCTTTGAAAGAACTCCTTGTTGATGGAACTGCCATTGAAAAGCTGCCCCAATCAATATTCCGACTTGTAAAACTTGAGAAGCTAAATCTAAGTCATTGTCAATTTCTGAAACAAGTATCCAAGCACATAGGAAAGTTGGATGCTTTGAAAGAACTCTCTCTTGACCATTCAGCAATAGAAGAGCTGCCAGATTCTGTTGGAGATCTGAGAAATCTTGAGATACTAAGTCTAATAGAGTGTGGTTCAGTAAAAGCAATTCCTGTTTCTATCGGCAATCTCACTTCCTTGATAGAATTAAGAATTGATGGAACTGCAGTCAAAGATGTCCCTTCTTCTATTGGTTCATTGTCATATTTGAAGGTCTTTTCTGTTGGAAACTGCAAATCCCTGAGCAAATTGCCTGAATCAATTGAAAGATTAGCTTCTATTGTTGAGCTTCAATTAGATAATACATTTATTAGACATCTGCCAGATCAGATTGGGGGATTGAAAATGCTTGACAAGCTTGTGATGAGGGATTGTAAATGTCTTAAAACATTACCGGAATCAATTGGAAGCATATTGACTCTTACTACTCTGAACATATCTAATTCCAGTATTACTGAGTTGCCAGAATCCATTGGGATGTTGGAAAATCTTGTCATGTTAAATTTGAACAAATGTAAGCAGCTCCAGAATCTTCCGGCTTCAACAGGAAAATTGAAATCCTTGGCCTGTTTGCTGATGGAGGAAACTGCCTTGACAGAGTTACCAGAAAGCCTTGGAATGCTCTCAAGCTTAATGGTATTGAAAATGGCAAAGGGACCACTTTTTAGAATGCCCAAAAATGGAGGACCTGTGGATACTAGAAATCCAAGTACACAGGAGATAGTACTCCCAACATCTTTCTTGAATCTCTCCTTACTAGAAGAACTGAATGCTTGTGCTTGGAGAATATGTGGCAAAATTCCTGATGATTTTGAGAAATTGTCATCTTTAGAAATCTTGAATTTAGGCAACAACAACTTTTGCAGCCTTCCCTCAAGCCTGAGTGGTCTCTCCCTCCTTAAAAAGCTTCTTTTGCCCTACTGCGAAGAACTCAAGTCTCTACCTCCTCTTCCCTCAAGTTTGGAAGAAGTGAACGTTGCAAACTGTTTTGCACTGGAAAGTATGTATGACCTTTCAAACTTGCAGAACCTACACACACTGAATCTTACGAACTGTGAGAAGGTGGTAGATATTCCAGGCCTTGAGTGCTTGAAGTCCTTGAAATGGTTGTACATGAGTTGTTGCAATGCATGCTTTTCAGTGGTAAAGAGAAGACTTTCTAAGGTTCTATCTCTATCTCTCTCTCTTTCTAACACTGTTTGTGTAATTATGTGCTGCCATGCTGGTATATGAAACTGTCAGGTTTATCTTATAATGCCTCTTATTTTGTCAAAGTTCCTGAAAAGAAGGTTGTCTCCATCCGATATTCCATTCACAATTTTTATTGCAGGTGAATTTCAGAAATTTACGCAAACTAAGTATGCCTGGTAGCAACATTCCAGATTGGTTTTCTCCAGAGACGGTTAGATTTTCAAAACGCAGAAACCGCAACATAAAAGGTGTGATCATTGGTGTTGTCATCTCTGTTAGCAATCACGTACCAGATGAATCAAGATATCAACGATCTTTAGTAGAGGACATCCAAGCAAAGATCTTCACACGGAGCAAAACTATACACATCACCACATTGCTCTTACAGGGGGTACCAAAGACAGACGAAGACCAGGTTCACTTGTGTCGATATCCAGCATTTCATCCTTTGGTTTCTATGCTGAAAGATGGTTATAGGATACAGGTGACAACACGAAACCCGCCAATCGGAGAAGGAGTTGAGCTGAAGAAATGTGGGATTTATCTGGTTTATGACAATGATGAGGAATTATTAGATGAAAGCCAACTATATGTGTCAGAAAAACTTGCAAGATTTTTCAGCAATTTTCAAGAAGAAGATCACTAAGTGTAAACGGAGGAGAAATTCATGTCATCATAAAGGATAAAAGGTAGTTTAATTTTCTCTATATTGTTATAAGAACGTAATGTTCTTGAGCTTCATGCTTGGATTTCCCACTAAGTTCAGATTCCTGATTTATAGTTTGATAATGGGCTGGAAAGTATTCTTCATCGCTCCCCAAGTAAAACCAATATTTAACCTTTTGGATTAGCCTGATTCAAAAGATTTCGCTCCCTCCAATTCAATAAATCAAAATGACATTCAGGTCCCTCAATTTTTATTTTTCTATAAACAAAAACAAAATTTATTCGTTAATGTCAAATTAATCTATTATAGGCTATTAAAATAATTAAAATATTACTATAATATTAAAATTTTAAAATGTATAATTTATCATTAAATGGTCTTTCATTCAATTTAATATGATTAAACATTTATTAAATGTAAATAAATAAAGGTACTTGTTTGTGAAAACATGAAAACCCCTAAACTTTTGTGTTCTTATCCTAAATTAAAAATATAGTTGGAATATGAAATATCAGTCCAATTTATATGACCCTATAATAATTTATTATCAAATATTTGCTAACGATAATTTTATTATTTATCATCAATAAAGTAATTTTGAAACATCTACACTTACTAATTACTATATGTCACCTTTATTGAAATACGAACTTGATATCTCCACTTGTATGGATATATTATTACTTATTAGACAAACAAAATTAGGAGCCAAAACTTAAATTTATACGACATAACACCTACTAATAATTGCTAATTTTAGTATTAATAATCAAATAATATTTATCAGTAAGTATCATTTCAATTCAAACCAATTGCACTAATAAAACAAAAAAAAAACAAAAAAACAAAAATTTCCCCTCGTAGTTCTCTGTACATTAATAAATTTTGCTCTACTAGTGTTTCCCAAAGGCAACAGATTTGGCGGCGGAACAAAATTGAAAAAGAAAAATATCAAAGAAACAACATAAAATATGCACAGCTAATTTTACAAATTTCTATAGAGTTGACTAATCAAAAGATTTTGTACACTAATATTTGCTGAATTTAGTTCTTCTTAGGTATCTTCGGCCGTGACTTCATACTGGCTCTCCGAGCAACATCCCATGCCTTCTGTGGTGCATATACACCCAACTGTGAAGCAAAAAATGACTCGTACCCAGGAGAATCGAAAGCAAATCCAGTATGTTTTGATAATTCTCGTGGGAGTTGAGCTATTGCATAACTTCTTGCCTCCTCTGGTGTAAGCTGGTCACCAACTTCTAGCAATTCTGCTGTTCTCCGATCTTGAGGATCATCGCTGTGCATTTCCTGAACAACCTGGTAATCATAGGGAGAAAACCATCTTTGGACACTGCAAGGAAATCAACATTGAGTCGTGTTTAAAAAAAGAAAAAACCTTTCATTTCACATATTAAAGTTGTATCAAGATATGAATCGCTGAACCTTACCCTTGGTAAATGAAGTCACCGAGAAGTGCAACCACAGGAACAAGAAGAAATGCTAAGTAGAAATAGAATGTACTCATTAAGACATATATGACAAAGAAAACATTCTCCTGCAACGAATATGTACAGTAAGTCAGCCCAGAGAACAATTCAGTGGTAGTAACTGTAATAGACAATGACATAATCTGCCAGATAAGAGCACTCACCTGTCGATCATGTGGTGTCGTAATACCAGAATATAAGAAGATAAATAAGAACCATGCTAAAATGCTTCCTCCAACAGTTATATGATGATATTTTGTAATTGTGTTACACATCATAAGAAGACGCAAATTGACAGTTACTACAACACAAGTGAAAGCCATTGTGCTGACATCCCAGATACCAAATATTTTGCCCGATGAATTTTGACCACTTGCACTGGACGCGGCCACAAAGTTATAAAGGATTAGAGATTGGTAGACAGAAAAGAAAGCCCATATTGCAACAACTCTCCATGTGAAAAAGACATTTTTTATTCCTTCCTTGTATAGTTGAGGGTAATTCTTTGAAAGGGAAGCACTGACATCCTGGAAAAAGAATAATTGAAATTCAGGACAGTTCACCGTCAATTCAAAGGACGAGATAGAGAGAGAGAAAGCAACTGAACATAAAAGTTTCACACACTAGACCTAGATTTCAGATACTGCAGTAAAAGTTCTAGTTAAAAAGTAATTGAAATAAGTAGTACCTTTTCAAAAAGTCCAAGCATGATGACAGGCATGGAGGTAAATATGACATTATACAATGACTGGAACCAATCGTCGTAAAATCTTTGACCAGAAAATCCGGTTTGAAAGGTGAACCAAAATTGAGTCAGAGTGAATGTAAGATTCTTGTAGAAGAAGTATAACACAACCTGCAATAAGAAAAAGCATAATAATCACCCAACTAGAATTTAACCAAGTTTAGAAGGCAAAAAAGAAGTCAAACCTTGCATATTCTAAGATATGACCAACGTCCGTGCACAAGAAGCAAATCTGTAAGAAAGCGAAACTGCGCAATTGCAAAATCACTAGCCATCACTGCTTGCATCCCTTCCTGTCCACTTATTCCAATGCCAATATGAGCAGCTTGAATCATGCTAACATCATTGGCACCATCGCCAATGCTAAGTGTTATCTTCCGTGCACCTTTCTTAACCAGACTTGTCACCTGAAGACAGTGACAATAGCATCAGATATTACTTCTGACTCAAAACTGGTAAACCAGACAACATTACCATAAGAATTACAAGAAATTTCGTACAAACATTTCAGCAACCAGCAGAAACTTCAGTTTAGGAACAGTGTTCGAGCTACTATTAAAGAATCTTGCACCTCACAGGGTTTGGGAAAGTATATGACAACATGAAAACTAAGTTGTGCAACCAAAATTTTAAAGTGTCACTCTGTCCAATCACATCTTTGTAGAAAGTGGTACACCAATGAAATTTTAAATACCTATATCCATGTAGAGGATAGAAACTTCACCACATTGGTAGCAAAATTTAAGAGAGTGAAGAAAACAGATTCAAGCACAGTAAGATGTAGTGTCATGAATTGCAATGATAAGCAAATCAAGCTTATCCTTGAACAGTGATAGAACTTCATAAAAGCTTTTTGTTAATCTCTTGCCTGCTTAATGCTATAAACGATAGGGCTTGAATGTTGATTCCATGAGGAACTTTACCTGTGCTTTCTGCAAGGGAGAAACTCGGCAGCAAACAACAGAACTACAATTCAAGCTCAGATTCAGTAACATTACTCTCAAACTTGGGTCTAATGCGTACATCAAGGACTTTCCATCAATAATAAGAGCTAATTTTGGTCCAGATATAGAGTATATATACTGTTGCGCTTCATCAATGCACTTTTTCAGCTCCTTTTTTACTTCTTCCCTCATAAAGCGTGCAAACTCCACCGGATCCCCCTGACAACAGATATCCAGTCAGCACTTACCATGTAACTAATATAGAGCTTGAAATACAGTAAATTCTTCTTTCATTTTCATCTAAAAACATTGACCCAACCAATGCTACTTACCCTGTCTTCTACTTCCCTAATAGCATCAGTTTCCGAACTGATGATAAACTGTTTCATTTTATTGTTAATTAAGTTGCATGCTGCAGCAAATAAAGAAAAGAGAGAAATATCAAGAGATCAAGGACAAAAAAAATTAAGAAACAACACAAACTTCAAGAAAAAAATTCTGAGAAAAAAACCAGTTATTGTTAATTACTGACTGACCATAAGCTATATTTATAGCTGTTTCCATCTTGTCTCCTGTTAGCACCCAAATCTTAATTCCAGCTCTAGCAAGAGTCTCTATACAAGCTGGTACTCCTTCTTGAAGCTTATCTTCTATTGCAGTACACCCAATCAAAGTAAGTTCCTTTTCTATGAGTTCTGCCACCTGCATAATTAAGTTTCAAATTTTCTATGTGATAATATCTTAAAATCATTTAAAAGCTAGACAAGATAAACTATCTGATGTCAAAGAAATGGAAAGAGTCAAATGAAAATGCGCCATTACAGATGAAGCTGCCATTCTCAAAGACATTACGACAAGAATCCTTTGAGAATAGTTCATAATCACATTAAAAAACGTTTCCTAACTTGTGCCGCATTAAAATTTAACATCTGGAGAACTAATTTAAAAGACTTCTTAAGGCCAGAAAAAAAAAAGATATAGAAATTAGATAAATAAAACAAAACAGGTTCAAAGAGAATATACCTCATCCAACTTCTGTTCGCGGTCTCGTAGAGAAGATTTTGCCTGAATGAATTTTTCATTCCATCTTTCATACAT
>JAXCLQ010000009.1:6953657-6979832 GCA_035584115.1 Cedrela odorata | reverse complement strand
CATGATCAGCTTAGAGACATGGGCAGACAAATTGTTCAAAATGAGAGCCTTCTAGATCCTGGAATGCGTAGTAGACTCTGGGATCGTGATGAAATCATGACTATGTTAAAGCACCAGAAGGTATTGGATAAAAACAAAAACACTCTTTAACACACATTATATGTTCTTGCTTTGCCCTTTAACACTCTACAACGTGAAGTCAAGTTTCTTGTGCCAGAATAAAAAAACCCATATTACACCTATATCTTCTGTTGGCATGTCAAGTTACATGCCATCAGTCTACACATGTAGCACGAATTTACACCTGCTCAAAATAGTTAATGCATCCACATTCAATGTTTCCATAGATGGTCACTCTCCTTGTAGTTTATTTATTAAAACTAAGTATAAAGCAATTTTTAAAACTAATAATAATAATAAATTGAGATAGAACGAATCAATATTCTGCTTAAAAGTAATATTAATTGTTTTCTCTCATACTTGAACCACTTCAGCTTTATAAGTAATATTAATATATTTTTACCATAGGGAACAGAAAGCATACAAGGGATTGTCTTAGACTTCAAAAAGCAAATCACGAAGGATTCAAGTGCTGGCACAAGCTTCTGGGGTAATTTTTGGATAAGCCCAAGCCTCACCTCTGCCATCACATACTTGAAAGGAAGATATAAGAAATGTCTTCAACATAGAACAGTAAACGAGAGAGAGGTGGTACTTTCTACCAAACCCTTTAAATCAATGGATTGCCTAAGACTGCTTCAGATCAGTTATGTAAAATTGGAAGGGCGTTTTAAATTCCTTCCTGATGGGCTGAAGTGGCTGCAGTGGAAAGAATGTAGAATGAAAACACTTCCTTCTGATTTCTGTCCTTTTGAACTTGCTGTTCTTGATCTCTCAGAGAGTAGAATAGAACACTTGTGGGGTTCATACACTAACAAGGTATTGTCTTCATTCAATGTCATCATAATTTTTCCTGACTGCAAGAATTAGATGTTTGTGAGCAGGGAAATTCATTTTGTTTCTAAGCAAGTCTCTCACTTCATATTTTTCCTGCTTTATTTTAGTCATTGTTTGCAAAACCCCTAAAATGCTCGGTTTGTTCTACTTGTACTTCTATGTAATTCATTATGATTCTCTTTTATCACAAAATAAAATTTTGTTGTTTGCAAGGTGGCTAAGAATTTGACAGTCTTGAATCTCCATGGTTGCTGGAACCTAGCTGCTATTCCTGATTTGTCCAAGCATCAAAAACTGGAAAAGCTTGTACTTGAGCATTGCAAAAGACTGACTAAGATTCATGAATCAGTTGGTAATATCCGTACTCTACTTCACTTGAATTTGAGGGAATGCACAAACCTCGTTGATTTTCCAAGTAGTGTGTCAGGACTGAAAAAACTTGAGAAGCTTATCCTCTCTGGTTGCTCTAAATTAAAGGAATTACCAGAGGACATAGGTAGCATGAGATCTTTGAAAGAACTCCTTGTTGATGGAACTGCTATTGAAAAGTTGCCCCAATCAGTATTCCAACTTGTAAAACTTGAGAAGCTAAATCTAAGTCGTTGTCAATTTCTGAAACAACTATCCAAGCACTTAGGAAAGCTGGATGCTCTGAAAGAACTCTCTCTTGACCATTCTGCAATAGAAGAAATGCCAGAATCTGTTGGACATTTGAGAAATCTTGAGACACTAAGTCTAATAGGGTGTGAATCAGTAACTGCAATTCCTGTTTCTATCGGCAATCTCACATCCTTGATAGAATTCTTAATTGATGGAACTGCTGTCAAAAACGTGCCTGCATCTATTGGTTCATTGTCATATTTGAAGGCCTTTTCTGTTGGAAACTGCAAATCCCTGAGCAAATTGCCTGAATCAATTGAAGGATTAGCTTCTATTGTTGAGCTTCAATTAGATGCGACATTGATTACACATCTGCCAGATCAGATTGGGAGATTGAAAATGCTTGACAAGCTTGTGATGAGGAATTGCAGATCTCTTAAAACTTTACCAGAATCAATTGGAAGCATATTGACTCTTACTAATCTGAACATATTTAATGCCAATATTACTGAGTTGCCAGAATCCCTTGGGATGTTGGAAAATCTAGTCATGTTGAGGTTGAACAAATGTAAACAGCTCCAGAAACTTCCAGGTTCGATAGGAAAATTGAAATCCTTGGTCCATTTGCTGATGGAGGAAACTGCCTTGACAGAGTTACCGGAAAGCTTTGGAATGCTCTCAAGCTTAATGGTATTGAAAATGGCAAAGAGACCACTTTTTAGAATGCCTGAAAACGGTGGACCGGTGGAGACTAGAAATCCAAGTACACAGGAGAAACCCAAGTTCGTAGTACTCCCAACATCTTTCTCGAATCTCTCCTCGCTAGAAGTACTGGATGCTCGTTCTTGGAGATTATGTGGCAGAATTCCTGATGATTTTGAGAAATTGTCATCTTTGGAAACCTTGAATTTTGGCAACAACAACTTTTGCAGCCTTCCATCAAGCCTGAGGGGTCTCTCCCTCCTTAAAAAGCTTCTTTTGCCCTACTGCGAAGAACTCAAGTCTCTCCCTCCTCTTCCCTCAAGTTTGGAGGAAGTGAATGTTGCAAACTGTTTTGCATTGGAAAGTATACATGACCTTTCAAACTTACAGAACCTACACACACTGAATCTTACGAACTGTGATAAGGTTGTAGATATTCCAGGCCTCGAGTGCTTGAAGTCCTTGAAATGGTTGTACATGAGCTGTTGCAATGCGTGCTCTTCAGTGGTAAAAAGAAGACTTTCAAAGGTTGTATATTTCTCTCTCTCTCACACCCTGTTTTGTGTAATTATGTGCTGCCATGCTGGTATATGAAACTGCCAGGTTTATCTTATAATTCACCTTATTTTGTCAAAGTTCCTGAAGAAGATTTTGTCTCCATACTCTAATTTGCAATTTTTATTCCAGGTTCATATGAGAAATTTACGCAATCTAAGTATGCCTGGTAGCAACATTCCAGATTGGTTTTCTCATGAGACGGTTAGATTTTTAGAACGCAGAAACCGCGAAATAAAATATGTGATCATTCTTGTTGTCGTCTCTCTTAGCCATCAGGTACCAGATGAATTGAGATATCAACTCCCTGCAATAGTGGACATTCAAGCAAAGATCCTCACACCGAAGAAAACTATACTCACCACCACATTGGACTTAGTGGGGGTACCAAAGACAGACGAAGATCAGGTTCACTTGTGTCGATATCCAGCGGTTCGTCCTTTGGTTTCTATGTTGGAAGATGGTTATAGAATACAGGTCACAACACAAAACCCGCCACTGGTAAAAGGAGTAGAGCTGAAGAAATGTGGGATTTATCTGGTTTATGAAAATGACGATGATTATGATGGAGGCGAGGATTCATTAGATGAAAGCCAACAATCTGTGTCAGAAAAACTAGCAAGATTTTTCAGAACTTCTCAAGAAGAAGATGATGACCAAGTGTAAAGAGAGGAGAAATTCATCGTGCATGCTTGTCACAACGGAATACGTGCTTTCTTGGTTTTCCCACAATTCAGAATCTTGTTGTATAGTTTGATAATGGGCTGGGCTGGAATGGATGGAAGTATTGTTTTCTCGCTTCCGGGGCGAGTGCAAGTATTCACTATTCAGGGGTCCATCCATTTCCTTATTTGCATTTTCCAGTTCACATACAAAATTATGAACTTCAGGTCCCTGAATGTGAATTTTTATCTAATACATACAGTAATATAAAATAAACTAATTATTATAATATTACTATAATATCAAATTTTTGAATGTATAATATAGAAATTTATTAAAATATAAAATAAATAAAAGGTCCTTATTGTGAAAACATGAAAATCCATTTCCCTGAACTTATGTATGTTCTTGTCCGAAATTAAAAATATGGTTGAAACATAAAGTTTATGTCTTTATTTACTAACTATATTTTTATTATTTATTATCAATAAAATAATATTGTAACACTTATTATGTGTCACATTTATTCGTTGAAATACAAATTTTATATCTCCACATCCTATGTATATTATTTATTTATAAGACAGAACAGAATTACAATCCAAAGCTAAGCTTATATTTATACGACATAACACCTATTAACAATGGTTAATTTTATTATTAATAATTAAATAATATTTGTCAACAAGTATCATTTTATTTATCAAATCAATTAAGATATTAATATTGCACTAATAAAACATAAAAGACAATAAAATAAATAAATTCCCCTCGTAGTTCTGAATTGCTTGCTGTACATGGTAACATTTTGCTGAACTAGTTGTTCCTCAAAAGGCAACAGATTTTGTGGCGGAACAAAATTGAAAAAGAAAAATATCAAAATATGCACAGCTAATTTTACAAAATTCTCTAGAGCTAGCTTATCAAAAAAAAATTGTACAGTAATATTTGCTTAATTTAGTTCTTAGGTATCTTCGGCCGTGACTTCATGCTGGCTCTCCGAGCAACATCCCATGCCTTCTGTGGTGCAAATACACCCAACTGTGCAGCAAAAAATGACTCGTAACCAGGCGAATCGAAAGCAAATCCAGTATGTTTTGATAATTCTCGCGGGAGTTGAGCTATTGCATAGCTTCTCGCCTCTTCTGGTGTAAGCCGGTTACCAACTTCCAGCAATTCTTCTGTTCTCCGATCTTGAGGATCATCCCTGTGCATTTCCTGAACAACCTGGTAATCATAGGGTGAAAACCATCTTTGGACACTGCATGGAAATAGACATTGAAACGTGTTAACCAAAATAAATAAATAAAAAATAAAAAGCACATTGCATTTCACAAAATAAATCTGTATCAAGATATGTGTTTCTGAACCTTACCCTTGATAAATGAAGTCACCGAGAAGTGCAACCACAGGAACAAGAAGGAATGTAAAATAGAAATAGAATGTACTCATTAAGACATATATGACAAAGAAGACGTTCTCCTGCAATGAATATACAGAGTAAGCAGGTCAGCTCCTATTAAATTTCAATGATAGTAAATGACGATATAATCTGTCAGATAAGAGGACTCACCTGTCGGTCATGTGGTGTCGTAATACCAGAATATAAGAAGACAAATAAGAACCATGCTACAATGCTTCCTCCAACAGTTATATGATGATATTTCGTAATTGCGTTACACATCATAAGAAGACGCAAATTAACAGTTACTACAACACAAGTGAAAGCCATCGTGCTGACATCCCAGATACCAAACATTTTGCCCGATGAATTTTGGCCACTTGCACTGGAAGCAGCCACAAAGTTATAAAGGATTAGAGATTGGTAGACAGAAAAGAAAGCCCATACTGCAACAACTCTCCATGTGAAAAAGACATTTTTTATTCCTTCCTTGTATAGTTGAGGGTACTTCTTTGAAAGAGAAGCACTGACATCCTGGAAAAAAAACAATTGAAATTCAGGGCAGTTCACCATCAATTCCAAAAAGGACAAAAAGAAAAGAGAGAGAGAGAGAGCAACTGAACATAAAAGATCACACACACGACCTAGGTTTTGATTACTGCAGTAAAAGTTATAGTTAAAAAGTAGTTGAAAAAAGGTAGTACCTTTTCAAAAAGTCCAAGCATGATCACAGGCATGGAGGTGAATATGACATTATACAACGACTGGAACCAATCATCATAAAATCTTTGACCAGAAAATCCGGTTTGGAAGGTAAACCAAAATTGAGTCAAAGTGAATGTAAGATTCTTGTAGAAGAAGTATAACACAACCTGCAATAAGAAAGTATCAAACATCATAGCGACCCAAATAGAATTTAACAAAGTTTAGAAGGCAAAAGAGAAGTCAAACCTTGCATATTCTGAGATATGACCAACGTCCATGCACAAGAAGTAAATCTGTAAGATAGCGAAACTGCGCAATTGAAAAATCACTGGCCATCACTGCTTGCATCCCTTCCTGTCCACTTATTCCAATGCCAATATGAGCAGCTTGAATCATGCTAACATCATTGGCACCATCACCAATACTAAGTGTTATCTTCCGTGCACCTTTCTTAACCAGACTTGTCACCTGAAGACAGTGAAAATAGCCTAAGATATTACTTCTGACTAAAAACTTGTAAACCAGACAAAATTCCCATAAGAATTACAATTTTAAATAGCATAAATTCAACTGCAACAACATTCTAGTATTCTTATTTCTTACAAGAAATTCCATACAAACATTTCAGTGACCTCCAGAAACTTCAGTTTAGGAACAGTTCTCAAGCTACTATTAAAGAATCTAGCACCACTGAGTTTGGGAAAGTATATGTCACAACACCAAAACTAGGTTGTGCAACCAAAATTTTAAAGTGTCACTCTGTCCAATCACATCCTTCTAGAAAGTGGTATACCAGTGTAATTTTAAATACCTATATCCATGTAAAGGATAGAAACTTCACCGCTTCGGTAGCAAAATTTAAGAGTGAGGAAACCAGATTCAAGCACAGTAAGATGTAGTGTCATGAATTGCAAGATAAGCCAATCAAGCTTATCCTTGAACAATGATAGAACTTCATAAAAACTCTTTGTTAATCTCTTGCCTGCTTAATGCTCTAAATGATAGGGCTTGAATCGAGATTCCATGAGGAACCTTACCTGTGCTTTCTGCAAAGGAGAAACTCGGCAGCAAACGACAGAACTACAATTCAAGCTCAGATTCAGCAACATCACTCGCAAATTTGGGTCTAATGCGTACATCAAGGACTTTCCATCAATAATAAGAGCTAATTTTGGTCCAGATAAAGAGTATATAAACTGTTGCGCCTCGTCAATGCACTTTTTCAGCTCCTTTTTTACTTCTTCCCTCATAAAGCATGCAAACTCCACCGGATCCCCCTGACAACAGATATCCGATCAGCACTTACTATGTAACTAAAATAGAGCTTCAAATACAGTAAATTCTTCTTTCATTTTCATCTAAAAACATTGACCGAAGCAATGCTACTTACCCTGTCTTCTACTTCTCTAATAGCATCAGTTTCCGAACTGATAATAAACTGTTTCATTTCATTGTTAATTAAGTTGCATGCTGCAGCAAATAAAGAAAAGAGAAAAACATCAAGAGGTCACGGACAAAAAAATTAAGAAATAACACAAACTTCAAGAAAAAAATTCTGAGAGAAAAACCAGCTATTGTTAATTACTGACAGACCATAAGCTATATTTATAGCTGTTTCCATCTTGTCGCCTGTTAGCATCCAAATCTTAATTCCAGCTCTAGCAAGAGTCTCTATACAAGCCGGTACTCCTTCTTGAAGCTTATCTTCTATTGCAGTGCAGCCAATCAAAGTAAGATCCTTTTCTATGAGTTCTGCCACCTGCATAATTAAGTTCAAATTTTCTATGTGATAATATCTTAAAATCATTTAAAACCTAGACAAGATAAACTATCTGGCATCAAAGAAACAGAAATAGTCAAATGAAAATGCACCATTACAGATGAAGCTGCCATTCTCAAAGACATTATGACAAGAATCCTTTGAGAATAGTTCATAATCACATAAGAAAACGTTTTCCTAACTTGTGCCATATTAAAATTCACCATCTGGAGAACGACTAATTAAAAAAACTTCTTAAAGCCAGAAAAAAAAAAGAGAAATTAAATAAATAAAAGAAAACAGGTTCAAACAGAATACACCTCATCCAACTTCTGTTCGCGGTCTCGTAGAGAAGATTTTGCCTGAATGAATTTTTCATTCCATCTTTCATACATATCAGGACTTAAATCCCTATAAGCCAGGCAAAGGGTGCGTAACCCAGAAGATCCAAATTGTTCCAAGTGTTCCCTGGTTACTTTCTTTAAATCTTCATTTCCATCTGCCAATCTCTCAAAGATTACATTATCAGCACCCTGTGAAAAGCAGATTTCTGGCCAAGGGTCATTTTCTTTACCAATTGCAATGTAGCAATATTCATTGTATGTACGAATCAACAAGAAACAATTACCTTGCAGTATAATACAAGCCTACCATCAGGATAACGACATACAACAGACTGGCGCTTCCTCGTACTATTTATGCAAAAAGGATTACGCTATTTAGTGTTATCAACCAAAAACTCATACATGAAGATATACGAGCAAGAACACATGCCCACCTATTAAACTCAAGCACATTCAGAATCTCATAAGCCACATCTTGCATTTTACCCATCTTCTCCACATGAGATTCACGAACATAAATCATAGTAGGTGTACGCCTGAGAATAAATCCACTATTAGCCTTAAATAAAGCCGAATATACCTTGTGCAACAAAAGCCCCCTCAATTGACTTTAAACCAAAACCAGAAGCCAAATTCCCTCAAGGCCCTCTGGTGGCATTAGAGAGCTTTAGACGTAATCAATTGGCAGGAAGGCTAATGGTTATGCAAAGCATTCTTTAAACGAATGTTGTAAATATATCATGTTTTGTCACTTCTGTATAATTTAAAAGTAAAAGGTAAAAAAAGGAAAAGAAGGTAGAAAGATCCAGAAAAGAAAAAGAAACAAACCACATTCCCTAACAAGCCATAGAACAGAATTGAGAATTACAAACCTGTAAAAGAAAAACCCAAAGTTCTTTGCAGCAGTAACCAATGCAGCCTCATCTGGGGATGCAGCTTGATATGTGATTTTTTCTGGAGACTCGTCACCTTCCGGAAGTACAGTATGACAAATAGCAAGGCATCTAAAAAATTCCTACACAATAAGCAAAAACTCTTAAAAGTCATAATTAGTGAATTAGGATTCAAGCGCATCCCTGCTTCAGTAATTGCATAATTCAGGAATCAATCAACGTAAGCAATCATATCAAATGCCATCGTAACTTGTTTAAAATCCCACTCAACAGGCAGAAATGTTCTTCCTAACAAGAGCAAGCAAATTTACGTTTCTCCTAGATTGCGACAATTATGTTTAAGTAACAATGAGTTTAATTTTCTGCTAAAAAAAAAAAGAAAAAAAAAGTGTTTAATTGACCAATACATGAATAAACAGAACAGACACCATTGCTGGAAGTGATATAATGGCAGGCTCTGAATAGCAACCTTAAACAAAATAACAATGTTCTATCAAAATAAATATCTAAGGCTACATCTAAAATAGTTGATTTCACCAATTAGTTTGGCATACAACTCTGGAGGAAAAGAATTTTTTTTTTTTTCGAAAATGGAGGAAAAGAAAATATGAAGAAAAAGGAAAGGGAGTTAGACCACGCATTCCACCATTGGTTATTTACTCAAGAACTGTTAGATAAAACTGAAAATTCAGCTGTATAGAAATCAGAGCTGAAGACTTTTAGTGCCTCCTCTCCGCACATTTTATGTTATTAATATAGCTGTCTTCCATTTCCCAGCAAAAAATAATGCTGAAAAATTGGTGATGAAGTTAATGGAACTATATAATAGCCATAACTGTTGAAACCAGAAAATAAGAAAATTTTAAAACGGAGTGATGATTGCATCATTTCAAAATTTTATATAAAGTTTCATGCATACACGTACAAACATATATATAACAGTAAAAGAACTCAAGATAAAAGTAATTAGAAATTCATATTCAATTTAATAGAATTAAATTATACTAATGGTACCACAACACGATCTTTTTTTTTTCTTGCTTTGGTAGGAAACTGTGTAAAAGTTCTCTATATGGAGTACCATGACACTATATTCAATAATCTGAAAAACACATATTGCATAGAAAATTGGGATGCTAAAAAAATTAAGCTTACTACTCTGCCCTATGTACAAATGTTCACTGTTAAAGAAGTACAGATATAGTATTTGTTCACATTTAAAATAAATCAAGTTACCTTGCAAGTATCAGGATTAGGCTCATTCCTCCAAGCACCTCGCAGAAGCCTTGGATCATCAAAATTAAACCCTTTTTCATGTGCTGCCTTGGCAGACTTTTCCGCCTGTACAAACAATAATGACATTAGACATCATGATCTCTGCATCACAAGCCTTTTTATCTTAATAATAAAGCATACCTCCTGAATTTTCATGCCAGTATGCAGTGCAACACCCCTCTCTATTTCAGTGATGCCAGTTCCATAGATTTCTCCGCCAATTGAACACTTAAAGAACTCCATTAAGTTTCTAGTTAAAGTTCCAGTTTTATCAGAAAATATATATTCCACCTGACAAAAGCACAAAAAACGAGAGAAGTCACAAGATTGAAAGTACGTAGAAATGCAACACCACATACAATTCAACAGAAATATTAAAAAGCATCCAATGCTCCTCATTTGAGAAAGTCAATCTGGCATGACTTTACCTGTCCAAGTTCCTCATTCAAATTGGAAGTCCGAGCCGATGCAGGGGTATTGGTTTCAGCATGGTACATATGTAAGTCCTTGTTGATATATTGAGTGGATTGGAAAAACTTGATTGTCTGAAATTACAATAGAGAGATACCTTTCAACAAGTGCACGGCTAGAGCATACAAAAACGTTAATAGGCAACACAACCTACCTCAATGGAAACATATAGGGAAATAGGGATAATTGGTGAGTATAGAGTGATTAATGTAAACATAATCAGCACAAAAACCTGTAGAACCAACAAAAAAAAAAACTAAGAAAATGAAAAGCAAAAGCCAATCCAAAAGCAAAATAGCAAGCATATAGTACCAGAAAACGGTTGTTTGGGTTGAATTGATCATCCTCGACACTGCCACCCATATTATGAAGACCCAAGTAGTAATGCCTTCGATCTATGAATATAGCACTGCAGAATTTTATTAAGTGAAACAAAATTGTCACGTGATAAAATACATTTTAAGAAAAAAAAGATAATTAACATGAAAAAGAAGACAATAGCAATACAATATACAATTAGAAATTACAGAATAGTCAAACCTTCCTGTGGCACCAATCAGACACATAACAGTAAGAGTTGCAAAAAGAGCAAGAATAAGTTTGTCAAGCTTCCTCTCTAATGTACTTCTTTTGGAAGGAATATTCATGGAATTCATCATGACCTACAAATGCAACCCAAATCAGAGGAAATACTTCAAATTAAGAAAGTGGACTTAATGGTAGCTGGAAATACCAGAAAATAAGAGAACAATGCAACTTCTCTTATGGGGCATGATAAAAACTTCTGCAAACCTAATGCTATCAACCAATTAATAAACAGAAATAACTTAAAATGTCAGGATTCAAGATTGATCTATGCAGGTAATTTACCAGAAAAGTTCTTTGTGCTCACAATATTTACAAAAAGTTTATACTTCCCCTAAAACAGGAAATTCTAGTCACAATAAATGTTAGTTTATTGCACATCTGAACAAGAACAGGGAGTAAGCAAGCAAGATGGTTATCTTTTGTTGTTATACAATTCACAATGACGAACCTTTGTTTCATGACCAGCAAAAATAACAGCCCCAATAATGTACTCAGTATTCCTGAGACTGCATCCCTGAAATCAAAGTGCTGAAGCTAATGAGTAATTGCCGTTTCAGATTTCACCAATGGAGTGAGAATATCAAAGTCAATAAGTAATAAAAGCAACATAAAGACTAGATAAAAGAAAATCCAGAACATGCATAATCAAAATTAAGATTCAAAAGGAAGAAATGACTCGTTCATGTGACCAGATCAACAGAATATTTAGGAGCAACAAAGTAACTTAAGAGTATTCAATCAGACTCCTAATGTATTTGAGGGCCAAAAGAATATACTATTAGCAGTCATGAAATTTTATGAGAAAAGAACAACGATCTGACTTAAATTCTTAATACACTTAAAAAAGATTACAAAAAATAAATAAATAAACAGCTAGTGGTTATGAAAGAACAATGGAGAGCATACTCTCAGTAAAATTTGGTTTGGATTGAGAGGCAATGTTTGTTTTTGCACAATAAGATTTCCAGTGAAAGTATACAAAGAATTGTTCGGTTGCTCACACTGAACTTCACCTGCCAATAGCAAAAATATTGTTAATAAAATATTCAAGAATGATCATAGCAACAAACCAAACTAATATGACAAGGATCAAGAGAATCAACCATAAAACTCAAAAATTCAGTTCTGTGCCGAAGCCAGGACACGTGTAAACAAATGAAGCAATAGTTGATAATTCAGCACATTACATAAAACAATTGACCAGATAAAGACTTCAGCAAGGATAATAATAATCATCAAATTTGGCCAAGTGGTGCTCTAGGATGTTTAGACAAAATCCAAAATATATAGGAGTAAAGCTTGACCTCAGTCTGACTTGCAAACAAGAAGATAACAGCATGTCAGCATTGGTATTTCAAACAGGAGACCAATAGAATGGAATTTACAACACAAACATCGAAAAGTTAAAAAGTTAAAAAGAACACTAGACATGTATATAGCACTCTATGATTGATGCAACACAACTCAGGTCTCGTAAGCTAATAATCCCTCAATCATGTTTGGCCATTGTGTCCTTCCCATCATTTTCTTACTCACTATCGACAGGGACTCAAGCACAGCCTGAGATTGCATCAAAGTTCCATTATTGATAACTCTTCCTAATTGTAAATTGCAAGAATTCTGAATAATTTAAATATTTCAAACAGCACATAATATTGGTTTCTAGAAACACAAAACATTGGAATACAAGAAAAGCTTAAACCTTTAAATTCAGACGCTTTTTCAGGAGTCAAGTAATCCCACGTCCTTTCTAATGCCTTTCTGATCTTCAAATTTGTTTCCCCATCCAAATTTGCAGTCTGTGTCCATATAGAAAAAATTGAACAAGAAAATATAACAAATTAAATCAAACATAACATTAACAGACCACTCACTTTTTTCAAATAAACAGAACAGATAATAAAAACATTTAGAACAATAAGGAGATAGGAACCTCAATATAGCAGACACCATCAGCATTTGTACTAGCCAGGAAAAGGAGATCTGCAGGAAAAAATCCATCCTGCTTAACCTGCAACAAGTACAAAATTCCAGAAATCTATGATGTTCTATTTAATAATAACGATAACTTCTATGTAATTAACAAAAAAACAATTCTGAAAATTATATACTGCCCCAAATAACAGAACAGAAACAAACTTCTAAACAAATCCCTACGAGGGTGCACCAAATTAGAAATTGGGACTGCAGTCAGACAGTACAACCTTAAGTAGCTAGGAAACTGGAATATAATATTCTAGGTAAGTAGCCCATAGGACAGCTGACAGAACATATTACTTGAAGATCTTACATCAAAATGATTAAAAAAACCTGCTGGTTTGCTTCAACTCACAACTCCATATGGCCAACTGACTAACACATGACGGAAAAAGAAAAAAATGAACAAATAAATGGAATGTCAATCAGTTTCTATTACATCTCTTCCACTAATGGGATAAGGTTCACACGTCGATACATCAAAGACAAACAATATTCCTCAGTTTCCAAAATGTTAATCATTATGACCCCAAGACAGATACAAAACCCTCAGCTGAACTGGAAGGACTTACACATGAAACTGAAGTTTGCTTCACTCAAAGTGGTAACTCCTAAATGCTAAAGCAAAGCAGATTTCTCAGGTCCCCTTATGGCACTTCTTAACCAAATGACAAATTTCAAAACATGAAAGCACCAGAAAAAATCCTACCTAGCAGAAGCAATTGCATCCTTACTAAATATGCCGCAAAAAAGCAAATGAAAATGCTTTCTCAAATTTTTCTCAGTGCTAAAGTAACTAGTGGGCATAAAACTACAATGCACATGATAATTAAAATGGGAGATCAACAACATATAAATAGGTGTATGTAGGATAGTTTTGAAGGAAAAGGAAAGTGGGTTATAAAATTCAACAAGGTGAATAATAATTATGTGGCCAATTAATAACACATAAAGTAATATTACAACATTCACAATGACTGTAGTACATCCAATTACATCTACAAGGTCAAAAAGAGAAACAGGGTTCACACTAGGCCAACCAAATATTTAGCTCTAAAAAACAATATAATTGACAGGGCGGCACATATGAAAAAACACACGTCTTTAGAGGTGATAACCACAACCTTACAACAATTCACATCAGAGATCCTCTAATATTATAAGGTTAAATGAATCATATCTCATCATACAACAATTAGCATACATTCCCATCCTACAAAAAGAAAAAGTGCATCAAACTCACCTTGATAATATCTCCTACCTGCAGCTTTTTCCATGGTATAGGCTCCCACTTCTGACCATGCAATACTTCTATAGGAGTATTATTTATTGTCATATCATTCTGAAAACGCTTCTGTTGCACATAATTAGGAAAAGTATAAGCACACAAATAGAAGTAGGACTCAGATATGTAAACTACTTCATACTTCAAGCGAGATATTGGCTACCAAATAAAACTTCAAGCCTCAATCTAACCCCAAAAAGAAAAGGAAGAGACAAGAGAAATAAAACCCTTAAATTATATTACATTCAGAAAATCCCATGCCACAACAAAAAATTAAGAGTGCAAGCTACAATGAGTGTGAACTGCAGTACTCACCCAGTCCTCCCATGCCTCTTTAATTAGAGAAACCAAAAGCACCAGACTCAGAGGAACCACATTCGTCACTGGATTCACAGGACTGCAATTAAGAAAAAAAATTGTTTAGTATGTGATTTGTAGAGGCAAATCAAGATGTAATTTTCTCTTTTTTGTATTATAGAACCACAAAAGGCTGCTTCTCCATGAGAAGCCACAAATAACAAAATAGGATATTAATAAGATAGATCACATGGAACCTCTAACCATGTTATTCATTGTCATTTTAGAACCAACATCAGTAAAGCAATTGTATTAGCAGGATAAATATATATATATATATAGATTGTAAGTCTAAAGTTCTATTTTGAAATGCTATTAGCTGAATGCTTTTATCGTGCAACCATCCCTTGTCTAAGATGCAGTTTCCACCATCAAAATATTCTTGACTATCAAAAGTACTAATTGCATAGATATATGTTTCATGCAGGAAATCTGGGAGACAAGCCCAACACTGTTCAGGAATATCTAGAAAGAATCTATGCGGTCCACTATATTCATTATTCAAGAAGACATTAATAACTAGTCAACCAAACATCAATAATTGGCCAATCAACAAAGTAAAATATTAGTAAATATGTACCTCCCTCTAGCTGATTCTAAAAAACCAACTTCACCTCAAGTTTGAATAAACATACCTCATTGGTGTTGTCGATAAAATAGAGATCATGAGAAAGTAACAATTAGCCACCCGTCTGAACTGTCAGAGTACATAAAACTTTTTCAGGAACAAAGTACTATTACAAAAATTATATGGGTAGGAAACAAATTTATTCTAATCATTATAAGTTACAAGCGTAATTTAGTCATTCTATTTACGTTGATTAAGAAAAACTTATAAATCCTAAACAAAGCTAAAAAAAAATCCTAAGTATCCATTTGGCAAGTAACTTTTGGCTAAACCTTTGGCATATGGTACACAGCTCAAGGTTAATTATGTCAGTATAGGTTAGCCGGGGAGAAATTTATTTCCATTTTTACATGGTTTACAAGAATAAACCATGGGCATTAACATGATTTAGCAAAGAAGGATGAGAGAGAGAAACAATAATCTCATTCTGACCAACATTTAGGATAATCTAGTTCTAGATGGAATGCCTTTTAACAGAATTCTAATGCTTGATACAACTACCATAAGTTCATGGTACAATAACAATTTACACTGAGCCAGACAAACACATAATTATTATTTTCTTTTAATTTTGGTAAGAAATAGAAAATGTTTGAAGACAAACTCATAATTATGGCACTTGCCATTCCTTTCTGAAGATGAAACAGCATAATCCCATATCAAACTGTTGATTATAGTTGACAAAGCCTCATTAAGGTATTTATCTTCATTTGGCATATACACACACCAAGAGGGAAAAAAAAGGGAAATCCCAAAGTGTATGAAACCAAAGTTTTTTTTTTTTTTTCAGAAAATAGTTTTCTTACAATCTCCCGTTCATAGAAAACAATAATTTCTCATTTCCAAATGACCTAAAATATAAATACTCCAGTTTTATTCATTAGGTAGTCCCAGACGGGAGGAGGAGGGGTGTCAAGACAAACAGAATTCTCTGTGTACTTCCTACTGCAGCTTGTTAATTCGTTCAAGTAAACAAGTCTTTGTTTGTCTAAAAACATGTTAAGGAATGTACACAAGAACACAACTTAAACTATTCATTAATTAACGTGCCTAAATCAAGATTACCTGTTCAAACAACCCTTTTGGTAGAAAGGTAAGAACATTGTACTTTGTAGTTGCAACAGCATTCCCCTGAATCAATTCATACGATAACAATCAAAGCCAAGATCAATTTATTAATACTGGAACCAAGCATGAAAGCACATATAGTCACCATAGTGTAATGATGTCTCAAATTACTTGATATTGAAGCAGTTAACAAATTGAATCACAACTCTATATACATATGTAAGTGGATGGAAAGGGTTGTTATATTGACCAAGCAATATATTCATATATTTTTATTATTATCCACTGCATAATTACTCTAATCTTTCATTTATGAGAATAAGGAAAAGATAAAGAAGGAATGGTGAGAATCATTATACACTGCTGTTAGGTATCAGCTAGAAATGAAAATAGAGGAGAATCATTTTATGCTAATTTGACCATTCAAATTTTGTATATTAATCATCTGCAAATGTACACTTTAATGATAAGATAAACGTAAAAACATAGTTCAATTTTCTTATCTCAATCGGTTTTTCTTTTCTCATTCCTCTTCTGACCATTTACAAAACGGTTGAATTATAGGGAAATCCCCCTTTCTTCCTCTCAATATTTCTTCCGAACCAAAAAAGGGAACTATCTCTCTTTCACATTTTTCTCTCTATCTAATTTACTTCGCTCTTATTTCCAACCAAGCTAAAAAAGGTGAAAATAAGAAACCTTTGCTTCTCACATTGTACTTTCCCTGTAACTTCTAACCACCTCGGTTTAAAATATACAACTAACAATTATGCTTTGCTTCACCGCTGTACACATCTTAAAACTCCTCAAATCAGCTCAACATGTTCTGATATTTAAATCAGTAAAATAATTGCAATAAAACCTTCACTTAGCAGGCAAGAAACTAGAGGAAAAGGAAAGACTACAAACTGAATAAGATCGATGGTGTTCCAAATTTCCTGGTCCCATGCTCATACAATGAACACTAAATAAATGTCTAATTTTCATTCTAACATGTACATAAATACGAGTGGACGGCGAGACAAAACAAATGAAAACAAGGAAAAACCTTGAATCGGAGAGGCTGATTGGCTTCGCGGTCATTGCAGTAGATGGTGCGAAAACTAGGCGCCTGCGGCTGGACTCGGCCTAGTGTAACCGTGCGAGACGGCGCTCGTTGGTGACCGTTCGAGGATTGCCCCAATCTCGGTCGCGCAGACCTAATCCTTTCCCATCCGCTCATCCTCTTCCCGATCCAAAACACCAGCAAAAACAAACTCACAACTCTCAAACCAAAACCGATCTCCAACAAATGCTCAAATCGATCGACTCAGTTTCTCAACCCCTGTCCTTCGACTCTTGTCGATTAAGTTAGCGTTCGTTAAAAGACCGAGCTTCCACGTACGGACCAAGAAACAGAGAGACCCCTGCTTCTCTTTTTTTTTTTTTTTTTTTTTTTTTTTTTTTTTTTTTTTTGTCCCTAATTTTGGCAGTTAGACCCTCGCTTAATCGCTTAACCGCCCTTGTTAAATTACTAACTAGAAATTTACTCTTCTCCAACAACTCCCTAACCTAGCTCGTGCTCAAATAAGCGAGATCCATTACTCTGTTATTGGATGGAACCCGTAAAACGTGGAGGTTGGCGCGTGGATATTAAGAGGTCAACCGGAAAACAATTAAAGCGCCAAGAAGGACTAATTCTTGAGTTCAAGTGCAAAACGACGTCATTTTATGCCACGTCGGAATTTTTGAGAACGTGTTACACGGTGATAGGAAATATGGAATGCGGAGGCTGACAATCTGAATCCGTTTCTTCAAAGATTCGGGGACTGTCCTTATTTCGTCGTGGATAAAACTGGATTTTAAAATTTTCTTTTTCTTTTTCTTCTTCTCACCGCTCACTTAAAAGCAAGATAACCTTCTGAGTTGTGTGTTAAAACGACAATTTCAAATGGCAAGTACCGGAACCTTATCACCATGCATCATCATCAACCTCCCATCAGCCAAGCTCCGTCAATCTTCTGTGTCGCCACCAGCAAATATCCTCTTCTTTCATAACCAAACATTTTACTTCCGTCGCCAGGCCACTCTCAGCAAAATCCCAAGCGGACTCTCCATTTGTCATGCCCAGGTCTGCAAGTACTGTATCTCTCTCCTTTCTTTTCCTTTTGTTATTGAAATTAGTTCGCTGTTAATTAACGTCAGAGCGTGTTGTCAGTTGAATTATGGTTCAGCTGGTGAAGATCCTGATGAAATTGGCGAAGCATTTTTTGAAGACGGTGAAAATGGTGATGTGATCGTGGACGATATTAGTGATGATGAAGATGACACGGAGAGCAGTGCGGACTTGTTGATCAGATTCTTGCAAGCTATGTTCAAGAAAGTCTCAAAACGTGCCAAGAAAGCCTCTCGCTCTATCTTGCCCGCAGCTATATCGCCCCAACTGGTATTTCCCTTTTAAATTTTTTAATATATTTGCATCTAATGCATGTAGCTTACAGCTAGCTTATGGTAGCGATTGATGCAAATCTGCATTTGAAAGTTAATTTCCTGCAAACGTTAGCTGACGAATGCTCGAGTGATTGCGCACTAATTGACGCATTCACTTGTGAGTCTAACAATGTGTTATAATCTGGGTTGAGAGATAGTCCCAGACAGACAATTTCTATGAAGCGTAGGACGTCTGAGAATTTGTATCTACTATTCTTGTTTGAGGGTCTAGTTGACACAGTGACCATAAGAGATGGAGGGTTGTTTACTTTTGCATGTGAAGGAAAATTAAGATAATGGTTTATTGAGCGTAATGTTACAAGAAAAAGCTACTTATATAGTTCCTTCTGTTTCTATTTGATGGCTATTCAGGTATCCTTTGCAGTTGATGGGATTTTGCTTTTAGCTTCACTTTCCATCGTCAAAGCGCTTCTTGAGGTATAGTATTGTTTGTTCTGACCAAGTTATCGTGCCTTCACAGTTTCACATACAGACATAAGATGTGCGTGCTGGATCTAAGAATATATAGGCCACACCATCATAAGACTAGGCGGTAGTTGTTCGACGTTTTATGTGATTCTCCTTGAAACAAGAATCCAGAAATGAATTTTTTTCGTCTTTGCTTCTGCAAGAAAAACTAGTTGATTGCGGAGACTAAATGAAGCAAAATCAATTTTGCTTAGTAGGCTCTGTCACAGACATCCATTGTCTTAGTGAAATTTCTATAGCATTTAAAAATAGTAGATGGTAGGAGAAATGCAATAAGGAGAAACAAGCTAGCAATTTATGATGTCAACGTTGTTTTCAGGTAGTCTGCACCCTTGGTGGCACTGTATTTGTGGTGATCCTGCTCCTACGTGTTGTCTGGGCAGCCATTTCCTATTTCCAAACAAGTGGAAATAGCTTTAACCAGGGTGGAAGCTCCTTTGGTACAACATAAATATCGAATTGTTACTTCAAGTACGTTTGTAAATGAAATCAGAAACTGTTAATGTAAATATAAAGTTTTTCAAACTGCACACTAGTTCATTAACATATTGATGTAATTCTTCTTCATATCTACAATTTTAATCAGAGTACTTGCAGAAAATCATCAAGCAACTCAACAATGTCTCGTAGCTACTTCAAAAATCCCATGATCAACACATAATGCAGTTTATTATCAAAGTATCAAGGATAATCCACATTATACATAGCACAAAAGTGGCTTAATTTATTGAACACATCTTCAGCTTCTTAACAAACCCAATGTCACAATAAAGTTTTTACAAATGTAAGCATCAGAGATTCTGAATAAGCAAACATTCTTTCAAAATCATTCTTTGTGATTCTGTTCAGGTATTAATACAGTATGAATCCTACCATGAGATACACTACTGAGCAAAGAATTCATATTCCAACATTAAGGCAAGTGGAAATGTTCAGATACTAACTTGGACTTCTTTAGACATCAATCATATGCTTGATGTTGAAATTGGGAATTTGGTTTCTCGTAGATTTAATTTGGTGGGTGTATGACTTCTGACTATCACTGAAGGAGGAAGCATTGCCACTTAACGCTCTTATTATTAGTTCAAATGGAATTTTTTCTTATTATGTCATTCTTTCAAAACCACCACCAATCTGCATATGCAACCACTCCGGTGATGGACCACGGCTGTATTCCCTTGTAGCTTGAGAACCAAATGGCATCCCAGCAGTATCAAATGTTTGTTGACCAAACTGAAATAGTGAAATGGCACATTGCTTTGTTAAGAAAATGAAGGACTAGGAGAAAAAAAAATAGATCTGTCCATAACAGTTTCATTTTTTTTTAATCCAACATAAGCTCAACCCAGTTTCAGAATCTCACTCACTAGTAAACTCTGTTCTGTTATCATAATGTAATAATATGTTGAATAAGTACTCAAAACAATAAAATGCTGAATAAAAGTTAATAAATATCTCATTTCAGAGGAAAATAGAAACTAAAAGATCAGAAGTAACATGCCCATCAGCTAACCTGGTGCAAGGATCATCTAGAAATACACAGTTTTATTCTCTTTGCACTACTTAATTCTTAAAAGGGATAAAAAAGAAAAGAAAAACGGGGAAGAAAAGAGTGAGACAGAGAAGAAGATATATAAATTAGGTACATAAATTTTAAAAACCTATCCTCAAAACAAGATTCACCATGAAAGATAAAGTTAGGTTCTTATCCTAACTACCCAGTGAAAAATGAAAATATTGACAGCCAGATAAAAGGCAAGTCATAGGCAGGGAGACAGAATTAATAGCAAAGGAAGGGGGTGGTGGGCATCAATCTAAATAAGGTTCAAGGGAATGAAATCATTCTAGTATATTCAACAAACCTTATCACAATCCATACATATTTTGCCTTCTTAAACACAAAAACAAATCTACCAACCATCTCCTATGATAGAGCAATACCATCGGTGCATTTCAGATGTATAACTACTCTTTCGTTAGCAATTTTCGAAGAAGTCCATCCAACAAACAGAAAAGGATGATGAATAGGTTAAGCTTTGGGCCATGTACTCCTAATTTTATATGGATAGCATTTAAGAAAAATACATTAAAAAAATACCAAAATTAACTCTAACTAGAGTTCATATCTTAGGACTTACATCTTTAGGAGGGAATACCTCAATGCCAGGGTTCATTCTTGAATTGACTGCTTCAAGCTTCATTGACAGGAACTGCAATGTCGAGTAAATAGTAGGTTCAAGTTGAAGAGTCACAAGGAAAATTTACTATCAAAAGTGAAGAATATCAATTCAGAAGTAAAGATTTCACACCTCAACCTGCTGCTGTAGGGACTGGATGTAATTAATTATCTCATCAAGGACCAGTGCTTTGCCAATGACCTGAATTTAAAAAATCTATATCTTAGTAAACAGCAAATGCATTGAAAACTGAAAAAGAATTAAGACACTACCGGTGTATGATGTTAATATGACGCAACGAACATGTAACAGTCAAGATATTAAACAATTAAAAAGTATAAATAGGACTTGAACTCCCCCAATCTATCCTGAAGCAGAATTTTGCTGAACAAACTATGCATACTTGGGTACCAAAAAACTGCAGGAAAATTGAAATCCATACCTTGTTACAACCAGGAACCAAGTCCTGGAGAATTTTCATCCTTTCGCTTATCTTTTCTCTCCTAGCCTGTACATCAAATGGTTAAAATCAGAATATCTCATTGAAGAGTTTCAAATGCCATTACTTTCTATGAATTTTTAACACACACAAATCCATATAAAGATTTCTCATGAATTTATAATACTATGGGCTTCAGAGGACTCAGAAAATTACTCTTTCTGCTAAACTGTGGCTATCAGTAGCTTGGCCCCTTCTTGCTCGTACATGGATGTAATCCTGTTTAGGTAGCTCTGGTTGTTTACTATTTTGTTCCAAAGGCTTGTCTGAGCTGGGTTCTGCTTCAGTTTTGGAATTCTGATTGTCATCTCTACTTCCAGATGTTTTAATCCGTTTTCCATCAGAATCATTCTGCCCAATTTAGAACACATAACTTATGTCAGAAATCAATCCCAGCTCCCTAGAACTTGAATCCATAGAGCTTAATGTCACCACCAAGACCAACCCAGATCAGGAGTAAATTATCAAAATCAGAGCAGGAGTTTAAAATTCTATCAAAATTCTAGATGGTATTTATATATAAAGACGGCAAATTATCAAAATCAGAGCAGGAGTTTAAGTGCTAATAAACTCAACAATGGTTTGACCATTTTAGATCAATTCTTATCATCCTTATTCAATCCTGCACTTGTTCAACATTCCTCTATAGATAAGTTAGATATGCATAGTGCACAAAACGAAGGTAAATCCTCTCTTTATCACGAATTCACATAATAAGAATTGCTCATCCAAACTAATATAAGAATCACAAGTGCAAATTAAGCTGATTGAACAAACAAATAAGTAAATAAATAAACAAACAATACCACTCCATTGTCATTGCCACTGCTTGTAGATACAACCTTGGCTGACTCATCCTCAACATCACGCCGCTTCCTTGCAGCATTCCCATGAGCCATTTTTTGCTCCAAGCTCACCGGATCATCCCCGGAAACATCTCGATTAGTCCCAAATTGACTCAAAATATGCCCAAACTGAGCTCCTCTCAGTCCCAACCCACCTCCAGATTCACTCATACCGCCACTCCCATGAACCGGAAACTGCCAGATCTCTGCAAAGTTGTACGAACCCTCATTCATCATTGCTGGCGGATCCATCTCTAATATTCGCTCTGAACACACTCAAACCCAAACTCTAGTCCAACTCTTTCTTCGCATTTATCTTCAAAGATTCAAGAAACACTAATTCTGATTCAAAGTGGTTCGATATTCTTTATCTGGGTATGGCTTTAACTTTCAAGAATTGGCCTTAGAATGAAATAGAAGAAAGCAGAAGAGAATAGAAGGGAAATAGCGTTCCTTTAAAATAAACTTAGCAATGGAGAGCAATAGAAATAGATAGAGATATACAGAAAAGAAAGAAAGAGACAGAAGGTGATGAGTTAAGTCTAATCTAAAGAGTTGAAGTAAGAAAGAGAGATGTGTTTGCATTTTTGTTTGTATTTATGTGCGATCTCCTTGGACAGTGGAGTTCGGTGCGCACTGTGTTGCCGTAAGTTTCCTCTTTTTTTTTTTTTTTTTTTTTTTTGAGAAAGAGACATACGCACCTCGGGAGCTGCAAACCAAGTCACTTCCAGTGAGGTTTTTCTCCTGGGGTCCAGCTTTACATCTCTCTCATTCACGTGCATAATTACTTCATTTTATCACCGTCCAATTTGGTTACCTTATAGTCAATCACCAATCAGAACTCATCAACGGTGGTTGAAGACAAGGAACATATGCTCGACAGGGAGGTAGAGGGGCAGTTTTCGATGGGTCACACCACCGGTCATGGAGCCATTAGCTAGCGTAAGTACTTATACAATGTACAAAATGAAAAGGATAGGGTGGGGTTTTGATCATTCATTGGTTAGATTTTCTTATTTAACGCAAAACAGAATGTGATTATTAGTATGATTAATGATTAATACTAAAGTTATAGCATTAATAATGATGCTTCCGATTATGATATTTGTTAACTGATTAAGGGTCTATTTATTGTAAAGTTATCAATAATGATGCTTCGGTTTTTGTTTGTGTTTGGCCTTTGTTTACTCCTAAACCAAAAGTTTCCATGCACATTTCGTATTAGCCATGCAGTTTCTTAAATGAGCAAAGATTGATATCAACGTTCATTTTGTACTAAAAGAACAAAGACTGACTAGAAGTCGGTGACGGTGACGGTGGTAAAGTTTTTCTAACTGACGGTAAGTAGTACAGATGAGTTGAATTCAACGAAGCAATATGAAATCAAGAAAAAGCGTCACCCCTTTTCTCTTATCTTCTTACAGCTATCTAGAGAAATAAATTTCGGAAAGAAAATCAAAACCCTTCTAGAAAAGTCGATGCATAAAATACAAATGGAAATTCAACGTGCGTTTAAAATTCGTAATCAAATAGCTATATACAACACGTGCTATACTAATCAGCATCACAATCTGATTGGAATAATAACTTTCTTTTGTCTTTGGTTTTTGTTTTTGTTTTCTCACGTGTATGAAAAGGGCTGAGCAGCTGGCATAGATTTTCTTGTATTTGCTTAGTTAACCTTTGGAATTGGACAGAACAGTATCAAATTCCTATTCAGAATTCATAGATATTGATGTTGGAATTATTTTCCGTAACAAAACGTGTTGAAATCTGAACAGACGAAACAATACATACAGTTAAAGTCTTGGAATCATTTCAACTAGCTAAATTAGCCTAACCTACTTTGGTATCATTGATAAATGCAAGATACCTTCTTGTCAATAGTGGCGGATGTGAAGTGCACAGGTGCCGCCAATACTTGTCATTTCCATGTCTTATATAGTTAGGCATATATACACAACAATGGAAAGAACACTTCATTCTTGCTCAAAAACGATAGCAGAAGATCAAGTCGTGCAGATAATTTTATTTCATCACATGTTTGACGGCAACTTTAATCGGTTTTGATGTGTTAAATCCATAATTAGAGTGTGTGTGTGTATATATATAAATATGTATATAGAGTAAACTAGGCAACTAGGAGCTTTGTTTAGTCGTGTGCTTGGTGCCAAACTCCTATTTTAAGATGATGGGGATGGTAGATTGATTTTAGGCATGTGCCAAAAAGGCTGCTGTTGTTAGAAATCTTTGATTCTTGAAAAATCCCATGTGGGAAATGCATAGCTTGTGGGAATTTCACTGTTACATCAAAGATTTTTTTTTTATCACAATGAACATGTCGCGTGCTAAATTACTCAAAATGGTAATACTTCCACTCTGTACAGACGTGAAGTTAGGTTGGTTTCAAATAGTAAAGCTATCCTAGTAATGTTTGCCCTGCAGCTCAGATGCTTGAGCAGTGAAAATTCTGCATAGAAAGTGAAGTCTTCTTTAGACTTTAGCGCATACAAGTTTAACACACTGATCCATTGTTTTCAGTGATATTATTTCCCACCAAAGTGGGTACCAAGTGGGTTAACCAGAAAGATATGTACAGCATAAATCATAGGAATCAAACTTCTGATCTACAGTCAAAGAAGTTAGGTCCATCCAACTGCTTACTGCTAAGCATGACTGCTTATGCTTTTAGGCTTTTAGGCTTCCAAACTTCATTTGCTGCAAGGGTGAGGACCGAAACCTCCTTTAAAATATCGATTGTGAACCGGAATTCATTATTTTATGATAGGTTTTAGTTCTAAAAAATTAAAAATCGATTTTTTTAAGATAAGTTTCAATTATAAAATTGTGGAACTAAATTGAACTAAAAAATCAGTTAAATTTAAAAATAATTTTTTTTCAAACAAAATGAATTAAACCCAATCTTCTATTCAAATACAAGTAAATACATATATAAAGTTATATAATTTATTAAATAAAGTACTCTTTATTTATTGAGTTATATAGAAAAAATTAATCAATATGTTTATAATATTTTATTTAATTTAATTTATCATATTATTTATATAATAATTTAATAAAATAGTAATGTGTATATATTTATTTTAAATTTGCCAAACAAGTTAATAATTATAATAAATAAATATATACATGGTAAAATATTATTAGATATATAATTGTACTATTATAAACAAATTAAATTTTTATTTTTAATAATGTGTAATATTAACTCGAGTAATAATATATTATTTTTTAATAATTTATTGTATATCAATTCTTTTTAATAACTTATTTCTTTTATCTTTCATTCACTCAATTTTTGGTTATATATACAATATTTTTATAATTTAATTTAATTTGGTTGAGTTACTGACAAATCAAACTGAAAAGTTTTACAATTTAACTAATCTATTTATGGGAAAGTAGTAAATAGTTTCTCTTAGACATGTCCCTTATGTAGTTAAGTT
>JAXCLQ010000009.1:6942555-6953557 GCA_035584115.1 Cedrela odorata | reverse complement strand
TTTTACAATTTAACTAATCTATTTATGGGAAAGTAGTAAATAGTTTCTCTTAGACATGTCCCTTATGTAGTTAAGTTGTGTTTTTGCTTTCAAATCATAGCCAAAAAAGGGAAAAAAATCATAAATTTGGTGATATGAATGTAAATATAGCTGCTTGTAGCCATGAAAAATGAAAATCAATTTTCTGTAGAGACAGGCTGCCAACGGCAATAATATTGAAGAAGATAAAAATGACTATGGGAAGTAAGCTAATCTGTAAGCAATTTTTAGCCATATGAACAGAGGTATACGACCCACAAACCTGACTTATTGGAAGACACTGCCCCATTAAATGGACCCTGGTAAGCCAATTATTTCAAGATTGTGATGCCCCTCTTAGGGTATCATCAATCAAAACTCTGGATTCTTCAATTATGGTTTTGTTGAACCAGAGCTATCAACCCTGTCAAATTGGAAAATGTGACAGATATACCTTAGCTTGTTTGCCTGGCTGGCTGAATGGAGAGTGAGTACATACGAAAAGAATTGTGAATGTGACTCCAAAAGTATTGCTTTTATTTTATTTTTCAATCAAAATTGTTCGTTCTGTGAGTTATCGCAGAGCAAGCGGTATAGTACAGAATTAGGCAGGACAGGGACAGAGTCATAAATTTTGTTTTCAAGGCACCGCTCAAACTATCATTATTTACTTGCATATTGTCATCAAAGGTCATCAGAACTTGCATTATTTCACTTAAAAGATGAGTCCATTGAACAAATATGCCTAAACGATTACGAAGAGGTAGACAATTTTTTATAACATAATTATTAAATGGGTGATACAAAATTATATGAATAATAATCGTGTCAGGTTAAAAATTAAAATTTTTGATATGTAAATTTATTTATGACACGATTAATTGTTTTAATAATTATATTGTACTAACTTATTTATAATTTAATAAATTTATTTTACATTTTTTTATTTTAAAAAAATTTATAGTTATATATATACACATTTTTAAAATGTAATTAATTATATTTAAAATAAAATTATTAGTATTTAAGAAAACCTTATTATAAATATATTAAAATATAAATAAAAATGTCAAATGAGTGACACGATTATAACTTATTTAATTATTTAATAATCGTGTCAGGATTAATATTTTTACTTTTTAACACAATTATTAAATTGATTGAGTTAAAATTTTTTTTTTAATATAACAAGATTACTCGAATTGACAACACTAATGATACTTTATAATTGATCAAGAGAGTCTTTGATGTTTAGATACAAATATAATGCATTCTTCCACTCAATTTTTATTAATCAAGATGTATGCATTGCAATAATTTAACGAAATGAAGTATTACCTCACATAAATCTATTAAGTAAATTATTTTAAAAGATTATTGTAGACTTAAATTTCTTGTCCCAATGTAGACAAAAAAATTATCGTCTTACACTTGGACTTGGAATTTTGGTGACACAATTTGAATTTCTCACATTAATATTCGTTTGTTTGACGTTGGTTATACTTTTTTTTTTTAATTTATTTTACGTAAATATTAAATTCTAAGAGAATCTTTTATATATATGAAAACTAAATTAAAGAAAATGATCACACAATTATATAATATATATATATTTATAAATATAAAAATTAAGATGATATCGTTATGTTATTTGAAATAAAATAATTTTTTATTAGTAAGTAAACATATTTTTGTTTTTCCAAATTTTGGTTAGTAATTATTAATATTGTATTAACATTTGTTAACTCTTTTTTTCTGCGATGAATTCCAATTATCTCGACAAATTATGAATTTTACTCGAACAAATTCAATTTGTGAAGTAAAATAATCAATTTGTTGAGTAACAATATTAATTTATCAATTAAAATTCACAATTTATCTAATAAAATTAATAATTTGTTTAGTAAAGTCACAATTTGTTGAGTAAAATTAACAATTTATTGAGCAAACTCTAATTTATCGAGTTAAATATTAATTTTTCAAGTAAATTTAACAATTTGTCCAGTAAAATTATAAATTTCTCAAGTAAAAATTTACAATTTATTGGAAAAATATTATTTTGTCAGGTAAAATTCGAAATTCATTTAAATTAACAGTTGATAATCTTTGGTGTTACATCTTTAAGTTGAGCTTGTGTCTTTAGCAATCTTTCATTAATTTCTTCTTGATGGTGTCTCCTGCTGAAGTACCTTTAATTTTGTAAACTCTCTCTCTGAAGTAACTTGCTCTGTTACTCGTTTGCCTGTTCATGTGAAATGCATACCAATGCTTTCCAACGGGATAAGAATAGATTCCACATGGCACCAATGCTTAAGGAAAAATGTGACGACATGGCTACAGTGAATGAAGATAACAGGTAAACGAATTCACTTTTCCTCGATTTGGGGATCAAGTCGTGGAAAACTTTCCAATTAGAAATTGTGGCATGCGTTTTATGGAACTTGACATTATTACCACAGAACCAGTATTCTGTGTGTTGGGTACCTTGACAGATGAGTGTATATGCCGGGTGGTTAAGACAATCATGTCCTTTACTATCACTTTCCTCCATGTGAGACTGCGCTTGTGTATGTGTTTGTACCTGTGTCGACAAAGAATTGCTTACATTTTAGTTCTCATCTTTAGATGAGGACTAAAACCTTTTAAAGTTAAAGAGAGTATTCCTGTTGGATTTTCCAGCATCGTGCTTGAATAATTCTCAGGTTTTTTGCCGAATATGTAGTGTTGTGTAGACTGCGGTGTCATAAGAGTTTTCCGGTCAGAGATGCCAAACAAATGAGATTTCTCCTCCAATGTGTATTTTCTATTGTAAGCTTATTCATTTTGTAGTGGCTTGCCAGGGTTGAAGATGTGATTCATAATGGTGGAGAAAGATGTATAGCTGCTCTAGAAAATAGAAGTTTACCTTTGCTTTTCTGTTTTTTTTTTTTTTTTCACTGTTGTAGGGATTAGTCCTAGGAGAACTAAGTATGTTACCTGTAAGTTTTCTCTGGTATTTAATCATAGACCTGTAAATGTATGGCATGTTTGCAATTCGGAAGAGAATTGAACCTCTGGAAAAGACAACACGAGCTTCTTGTTGTCATAGCAGGAAAACCTGTTGCTGTGGAACCATTGTTGTCTAGGAACACCATGGGATGTTAAGTATCATTTTTTTTCCCTAATTTTCACTTTCTATAATAAATCCCGTGCCTTATGCTAGGATTATTGTCTGTAACTAAGCAAGCACCAGAAGTCAAAGTGGATTGTAAAGTCCATTTTGTTTCCCTTAGAAGTTGCAATCAGAAATTGATACTCAAGGATTGAGGTTGCCTCCTGGATGAATCAATAGCCAATTGACTCCAAGAATAGTGAGGCGCTTATTTCAAATGAAAAAAAAAAATACATGTGCACGCACAGGCTTTTTCTAGTTTCTCAAGCCTACCTTAAGTATGGATTTCAAAATTTGCGGTTTATCACCTTTCTGGTCTCTTTTTCTGGGGGCGTTGTTTGAATCCAAAAATCAGCTTCACGTCTATGTCAGGAGCATAATGCAGTTGACGGCCAGTTGCAGGAGAACAATAACATCAGTTCCGGTGTGTCAGACCTAAGCTGATTGTATTCTTTTTGGTTGAATATTTAGTTAATGATGTGTCGAAAGACAAACATAATCATTTTTCTGAGTGGTTTATTCACAGTTTGCTGGTTCATCCCCAGAGCCAGCTTCCTCAAAACATCGACCCACGTATAATGTTTTGTGCATATCTGCAAATGATGGCAAGGTACAGATATTATCATCTATTTGCTAAACTAGACAGGTGATGTTTTTATTTTTGGTCCTTTCTATTACTTCAATAGTGTATAAGAAATTGTTTCAAAGATAATGTAATTAGATGGAATCTCCCAAATTAAAATATTTCCCATTACCCAATTTGCCTAGCTGTATATTTACTTTTATATATAGGATAACTGCACAATTTTAGTGCACCACCTATATTCCAAGGGCTCTATGACCCAAACAGAAGCCTCAAAGAATCCAGGTTAAATTCTAACACAACATTACTATTTCAATTTTGAATGCTGGCCATGGCTCGAATACCAATAGTCTGATAACAACATGTTCTTGTTTGGTTTGTGGAGCAGAAGCATGATTGTGTACAAATACTACCATTTGGCACCATTATTTCTAAAAGCATATTCTTGATGCTTTCATTTATTTCGAAGTTACCGCTAAACATATTTCCAATGCTAAGACAAATTAACAGCTCATTCTACTTATAACTTTAGGATGTGCCTAACAATTTTTACCAAATTCATAATCCCAGTCGACAAAGTCCTGACAGCATTTGAACAAACGGTGTGATAGTCAAGCAGACGAGTACAAATATTATTAGGTAAACTGTCAATGATATCACCCTAGTCAAATTTGCGTGGAGAATTAATAGCCTATTCAAAAATGCCTGTTCTGGTCTTCACAGTGAATGAAGAAAAACTTCCAATTTCCGCCGGGGACCTTACGTAATCTCATTGAACTTTTTTCTCACTTGGAGGCAAAGTTTTATGGCTCAAGTTCGATCACGACGAGGAGAAAGTCTGCATGGTGTTGTATCCACCATATCACTTACACATTTAAAGCGAGTGATTTGATTTTATTGAACCGTTTGATGAAAATATGTTTATGTAAGACTTTTAATATGATGTAAAACAGTGCAAGGCTGGCCTATAGAAACAAATCAAGGTTGGCATTTGGTTTTGGGCCTATTATTCATTTGTAAGCTTAACATGAACGGCACGCTGTGTGATCATTCCTCCCAACATCAATCAATGTTTCCTGACCAGCTACGTACTTCTTATATGCATTAAATTCGAGTAGTCTCTTCCTTGATCCTTGCGTGAAGTCTTTGATTTTCTTATCTTTTTGGGTCAATAAAACCAAATGCATCGAACGGCACCAAGCAGTAAAGTTAACTTCCAGCGACGATGGGTTAAAGAGATGGATGAATGAAGAAGATTAGACAACGCCAGAAACAAATTGTCAAAAATTTCTTAAAATGCTTTTCATGCTTCTTGTTATCAAAATAAAACAGACATACAGGAAGAGGATAAGAAAAGGCAAAGATATAAAAAGAAGAAACCCAACCCACGCGGCAATTGGTAGTAGACCCACCAAACACTCGTAATATGACTCACTTTCAAATTTCAATACATTGATTTATGTGGTGCTAATTGGTATCTACCCAGCTCATTTATTGCTTCTCTAGTTAGTAAATTAATTTAATCGAGTCACTTTAGACTTAGTTCAGAAGAAGTAATGATGATTAGTTCGCCAAAGTCTAGGCAGAATTAGGCAAGAATCCGTGGAATCCAATATTAAAAACATACAATTGATGGGGGTAATTAAAGAAGTGTCGACCCACTTTCTATTTTTTTAAGGCAAATCACGGCCCCTTTTTTGCTCTTGTTATATATTTGTATATTTGATTGCTAAAAGTAGATGCCAAATTGGAAAAGCAGCTTGCTTGAAAGAAAACAAATGATTTCTTTCAAATTTGACGCTAGCTGTTACCATCAAATCCATCAATGGCTGTATTATAATTGTATGTAATCTTCTTGGAACCATTGGGTGATTTGTTGGTTTCCTTGCAGCCGGGAGTGAGGGAGGAAGGGTCTTAATTTCTGATCTGATCTTCCCAAATTGAACACCACAATATTGTAGCATAAATGGGTCCCCTGCCAATTCATGCACACCACATTCATAGTTATTGTTGTGTCTTCGGTCCTACATTTATTGTTCATCAATGCAGGATTCTTTTCTCTACCTTCAATCTTCCTCTCTTTCTTTCTTGAAAGACGAAATCACTTTTGGGGTTGGTGGTTGAATATATTGCAAGAAAGAGCCAATTGCCAATAATCTAAAAAAGCTTCAAAAGCACTTGTGTTCTCAGTGATCTGAAATTTGACAATTTTAGGTGAAGTTTGGTAAAATGATAATTTCGTTCACGTAAGGCACTGTACCTTTTCTCCCATGCCGATGACATCATAGGAAACTTTTTATTCATCTCGTTTTCTGTTCCCTCCTTACCACTATCGTATTCGTACCGTAACTTCAACGTCAGCTGTTTTTGCCGACCAATCACATTGTAATTGCAGATTTGGGCCGACCTCGTTGTAAAGGAAATTGTATTTGTACCACAAGTATCACCCTGTCGTTTTTAGATCGATGGGTGATCGTATCCATACACACGCTTGGTTTTAATTACATGTACTGTAGAAGCAGAGACAGAAGCTGGTCGGCCAACTGGCTGCTCGAAATCCCATGGATTGGACTAACCAGTTTCAGACACGTGACAGTTTGATTTCCTTAAGTAGGTCCCACCCCTGCAGGTTTTTTTTTTTAATCTTAGTCGCAAGACAATTAGGGAGAGATATGGCTTACGCTGGCAATAAGCTACTGCCGTCACTGCGTCTCTTTTACTATTTTGACTTGTGGAGAAATTACAATTAAATGGCTTTTGCTTCAAGAGTTGCTAATGGTAGAAATAAAATCTTTTCTCAGAACAACTACGTAGTTTGTTGGCGTTAAATCTCTCTCTCTCTCTCTCTCTAGAGTTCGTCGAAATATCTCTGATGAAGTTTGAGGATTGATCGTTGAAGAGAGAGGGAGAGAAAATTATGGGGGCTTGCGTATCAACACCTAATGGTTGCGTTGGTGGTAGATTGAAGTCTTCAAAGAATAAGAAGAACCAGAAAAAGAAGAAAAGTTTCAAAAGAGGTGTGTCTTCGGGATCGCTGGACAAAGTTGACAGGCCTACACCACTTGATCGGCATTCATCTTTCACCAACCCCGCTTTTCAAGGTCCTGAATTTCTTCTCTTTCACTATTTACGGTTTGGTTTTGGAAACGAAAGTTGGTTTTTTGTCGATTGAATTTAGTATTTAGTTGGAAATGTGATTCTGGAGTTGTTTTTTTTTTTTTTTAAATTGATTTGTTTGGCTGGTTTTGGTTTAGATTCTAGGTTGTGGAATTTTTGTCGGAGGATTAGTATTACCGTGAAATATAAGCATGTGGCATGGGAAGGAGAGTGTTGGAAATACTGCTATTCTTTTTCAGAAATGATTTTTGTTATCAGTAAATGTGATCAGGAAGGGGAACTCTTCCTATGTAGTAAGGTGCTGGGATATCTTTCAATGAATGATTTGGAATATTCTGGCTGATTCTTGCGCAAAGCAAGGTTTCTTTTTTGTGGGGTCTTTTCTGTCCGATTTGAGTCTGAGCTGAAAATTGTATTTTTCATTTTTGTTGATGAACAAAGAGAATGTAGCTCATGAAAAGGAGGTTGGACTGTATTTCAGTTTAAACATCAGAGGGCTTTTCCCCTGCTTTGTTCTCCAGGACACTTTGGATGTCGTACAGATTTGAATTAGATTTTATTTTTTGTATGGGATGATTAACAGAATGGAGTCTTGTATTTAGCGGATGGAAGCAAGCGAATTTGCGTTAAATATAGGCAGTTAGTGGAGTTGTTGGTGTCTGAAAGTTGCATTCCATGTTAGAAGAGTTCATTTTGAAGTTCTGGTTGACATTACTACCGCGTCTTCTTTGTGGTTATATTTTGGCCCTGATAGACAGCTTTAGATAGTTTTCTACTAAATATGAAATTCCTGATAGACAGCTTTAGATAGTTTTCTACTAAATATGAAATTTACTTTCAAAGCGAAATAACTAGCCTGCCCAAAGAGAAGTACTGTAAGCATTAATCCGGTATTTGGTAGGACCATTGATATGCTTATACTGGATACTCATATGGGGTAGCACATGTTAAAATTATATAGTTAGTGATGTTATTTACATTATCAGCAAGAGGAATGAGCTCTTGTGAGTTCTTGATGAGTATAAATTGCCACGGATTATCCATTGCCTCTTTGAGTTTGTTGCTTCAATTATTCGTAATTTGCTAGAACGGAAATTGTGGTTATTGCAGAAAATTCTTTCATCCTTTTTATTTATGTAGATTTCTCTTTCCCCTGTCATCTTTTATCATCTGTGATTTTTTTGTGCTCAATACAATCTTCAAATAGAAATACCCTTATCTACCATCTATTATATTCTAGTGAAACATACATATTTCCTCTCAGTATATGCTAAGTGGGACCATCATTCTCTGTGATATAGTTGTTTAACTTATTTAATACTGTCTTGATTATCGTTCTTGTTTTTCAAATTACACAACCGCTGCTTATTTTGAGCTTAAATATTTTGTTTTACTTATAGCTGTATAATTGATTTTTACACCATTTGATGGCTTCAGCGGGAAGTATCAACGACTCATGGTTTGATTCAGTCCCAATATTTGAGTCTGATTGTGATGACGATGATTTTGTGAGTGTTCAGGATGGTAAGAAATTTGCAAATATATGATACCTGCTGTTTAGATGAATTTTATGTTCCTACCTTGCTGATTAATATGTCGCGTATATCTTCAAATTCTGTTTTACTTCTGAGATCTGCAGATGTGGTATCTCTAAATGGCTCTGATGGAGTGTCCAGATTGAGTAATGCATCTCTAAGAGATGATAATCATCGAGACCACAATGTCAACATCCACTCTACCTCCTTGACTGACCACTTGCAGAGACCAGGGGATTTATCTGCTGGCAATTCTGCTCGCAATTCTGTCAGTGAGGTAGGGAAAAGTTCAGTTACTCGAGTCAAAAATTCAGATAATGTTGATTCCCAATCAAAATCTGATGGGCCTTCTAATGAAGGAAAACAACCTGTGTTCCTTGATGAGATCTCCTCCTCTGTGGATGAGGGTTCTGGCAAGGATGAAGGATTGTTAGAAAATTGTGGGATTATTCCTAGCAACTGTTTGCCTTGTCTTGCTTCTACTGTCCCCTCAGTTGACAAGAGAAGACCTGGAAGCTATAGTCCACCAAGGCCATTTAAAAAGACTGCTTCAAAACTTTCCTTTAAATGGAAGGATGGACACACTAATGCTACTCTGTGTGAGTATATATACCATTCACTTTGCACGAGGATATGATTATTATTTTTTCTGTTTTTTGCTTTTGACTTATTCCTACTGTATTTCAGTTTCTTCAAAGCAGCTTCTGTCAAGGCCCATAGCAGGTTCTCAAGTACCTTTTTGCCCATTAGAAAAGAAGATGCTTGATAGTTGGTCACATATTGAGCCAAATACTTTTAAAGTTCGAGGGGAGAATTACTTTAGGTGAGACACTAAGGGAACAATACTTAATTTATTTCTATATACAATGTATATACATGTATATAAACTTTGTACTGATGTACTTGTGTGTGCCTATTATGTCAGATTAATGTTCATAATGATGCGTTGGTGTGTACTAGTGTGAAAGTTACAGAAATTTTTATGAGACATACATAGGTGGATTTCTTGTTTTATCAGAATTGTTCTCATTTACATGACAATAAATTTTTATATGGCAGGGACAAGAAGAAGGAATTTGCACCTAATTATGCTGCATATTATCCTTTTGGAGTTGATGTATTCTTAAGTCAGCGAAAGATAGATCATATAGCTCGGTTTGTGGAACTTCCTGCTATTAGTTCTCATGGAAAGCTTCCGTCAATGCTTATTGTAAATGTTCAGGTATCCTCTGGCTTGAGCCTTTTCTCTTGTTTATTTATTTATATTTTTTTTATTAAATTCTCTTTAAAAGACAGGGTTTTGAGGGTGGGGCGGGTGGGTTCCTTAAATTGCCTTGCACTTGAGCATTTTATTTTGTTAATTGGTGCAATAAAACATGTTCATACAACTTGATCATACCATCTTAAACCATCCTTGACTTTACATCATCCCGTTCCAAAAAATTGGTGCCCTTTTCATGTTTGCATTTTCCTTGATACATTTCTAGATCTTGTTTGTCGCTGTTTATTTTATTTTGAAGCAAGTCCCTCCCAATAGCCATATTATGAAATTTTTCTTGGGCCACAGCAGGAGTGAGCCTTGCTATGATTTTATACAAAAGTTTTTTTTTCATAATTTTATTTTAATTATTATGCATTTTGATGTTCTCTATCTGTGGGTTCTACAGATTCCTTTGTATCCTACCGCAATTTTCCAGAATGAAACTGATGGTGAAGGAATGAATTTTGTTTTGTACTTTAAGCTTTCTGAGAGTTACTCTAAAGAACTTCCGCTTCATTTTCAAGAAAGTATCAGAGTAAGTTGGAGCCTCTCATCTTACATTTCTCATCTCATTGCTTCGTATTACTATTATATGCAGATGTCCTCATTTGCAATGACACTACTGGGATACTGATCCTACTAGTCACGCAATAAGACTATTCACTCTAAGACTATTCACACTTACAACATCTTGTTATGGTTGATTGTTCTTGATTGTCATGCCTTAGGCTTTTGGTTTCTGGTTTATTTAATATTCCCAATCTGCTTATTGGGTTGTGGAGGTTACCTCGATTGATGATATGAAAATTTTAAGACCCTTTTATATTTATATTTCTCATTTTAGCTGATTTATAAGCTATCTGACTATTTTAAATCCAACTTATTCTGAAACAGAGGATAATTGATGATGAAGTTGAAAAGGTCAAAGGATTTCCTGTAGATACGATTGTCTCCTTTCGGGAAAGATTGAAAATATTGGGTCGTGTTGTAAATGTAGAAGATCTTCATTTGAGTGCAGCAGAGAGAAAACTTATGCAGGCTTACAATGAAAAGCCTGTTCTTTCGCGTCCACAACATCAATTTTACTTGGTAAGTTCTTCTCCAACTCAGATTATCAGTTCACTTGAATCCATAGTTCGACGACATATTCCTTCCTAGGCTTTATATCTCAAGCTTACTGCTAAATATTTGCACAGGGAGAGAATTACTTTGAGATTGATATAGATATGCACAGATTTAGTTACATTTCTAGGAAAGGTTTTGAGGCATTCCTAGACAGACTGAAGATCTGCGTCTTGGATGTTGGCCTCACAATTCAGGCAAGAATTTTTTTTTAA
>JAXCLQ010000009.1:6918468-6937225 GCA_035584115.1 Cedrela odorata | reverse complement strand
AACCAGGGAAACAAAGTTGAGGAGTTGCCAGAGCAGATCTTGTGTTGTATACGGTTAAATGGTATTGACTACATGAAATATCTTCAACTGGGTCACAATGAAGAGACCCTTTGATTATAGGGTTTCAAACAATGCAAGACTAAAAAATAGCGACTTAGTAAAAGGCTAATGTTAAAAGAAATCTCTGCGTATTGTGTGGTTCTTGAATTCCTGTCTTAGTAACCGGAGGCGACAAGTGGGATCAGCACCCCAGTAATGCACATGACATTGAAGTTAAAGATTTTTCCAAATCAAATTGTTATATGATTGTCATAAGTACAGCCCTGGATTGCAGGCACATAAAAGACGGTTAAAATAGCATGTATGTTCCTGGAGAAAAAGAGATTACAATCATATGACCTTCTGAAAGAAAAGGTTTTAGAAAGAGTAGCATGGCATGCTCTTTCATTTTTTGCTACTTTCAGGCTGACATTACCAAGTAATATATAGGCCTAATACTTGGCATCTCCTTCAGCAAAAAAAAATACTTATTTTCATGTTCTTCGGCTTACAATACATAGCTTTTATTACTTCATGAAGTGGATAATAAACAAAAAATGTTAATTCATCTGTGACTAGTAATGGTTTTATTGTACTAAAAATTATAAATTTGTTCTGTATTTTTCAGCATGCGAAGCCTAGAACTTGGTTGATCAATTCATTTTTATCATAAAAGAGAATGTTTCATATATATTACACCAATAGACGGGAGTAAACATCACGTAAAATAATCTGAGAATCCATTACATCAATTTTCTAGGATCTTTGAGTTTTCAAGCAATAAATGAAACCTCAGTCTTACAGGCAGTGGAGGCTTGCCACATAAACCTCTGATTCCAGAGAAGGAGTTCTCAGGGAAGTTACTTTAATCTCCCCCACCAGAAGATTACGTGCTAAATCCAAATCCTTTAACTTCCTCAATATAAAAAATTCACCTGGTATTTTACCAGAAATCTAGAATTCTTAGAGATTTCTTCTTCCCACAGAAATTGGTATTCGGACTTCTAGAAAATTATATGATAAGTTGAGAAACTGGATCTCAGTTTGTCCTTCACCAATTAGCTCTATTCCACTGAGGAAGCCATTGTCTGAAAGATCGATGTATGTAAGTGAACCATCGGGAAACCTTTGCCCTATCTCAAAACCTGACTTATGGAGCCTCTTAACTTATTTGAGTGAAGATCAAACTCACCCAAGTCACGTAAGTTAGCAATTGTTTGGGGGATCTTCGAAACAAGTGAATTCCTTGAGAGATTCAGAGTAGAGCATAGTGAGGCTCCCAAGCCATGCTGGCATGCTTCCAGTGAGACGATTGTCTGATAAATCCAGTTCCTGTAATGGATTGCAGTTGTTCGAAAGAATTCAGGAATTTTGCCTTTGATTCCACAACCTGCGAAGTATATACGGGAAAGAGACGACAATTCTGCTATCCAAATTGGAATGGAAGAGAGTTTTAACAGGTTAAATGAAAGATCAATGGTTTGAAGATTTTGTAAGGACGACAACTTAGAAGGCAACGTTCCTTGAACCAAATTATGAGAAATACTTAAGAAAATGAGTCAAGATAGCTGACCAATTGATTTAGGATTTAGGTATTTGGCCAGATAATCGATTGCCATTAAGATATAGTTCTGAAAAATCTTTCAGATAGCCCAAACTTTAAGGAATTGCTCCCTCCAGCTTGTTGTTTACTAGGGAGACGCTTTGAAGGGACACCAGATACCCAAAATTTGGAGGTATTCTTCCAGTGAGATTGTTGTTCTGCAATCTTAGGAAGGCAAGGGAAGGCGTTTGGCCATAACTAGATGGAAAGGGTATTGCCCCTTCAAGATAGTTATTATCCAAGTATGGGAATGAGATGGTGGTTAAATTAGTTACTGAAAGTGGAATTTTTCCTTTTAAGAGATTGCTTGAGAAATCGAGTTCTTCCAATAACTGTAATTCACCAATCTTTTCTGGTATGTGACCATTCAAATGATTGCTATGGAGATCCAAATATTCCAGATTTGTCAAGTTTGTGAATGAGTCAGGTATAATGCCAGTAAACAGATTTGAGTGCATGCAGCAGCAGTTCATTGAGATTTTTTTAGGTTGCCTAGTGTTGTGGGTTGTTCTCAGCAATGATTTTGGGTGTACTTAGCAATTTTAATGACGTGGCAAGATTCTGTTTAGTCGGTTAGTTGCTGTTGAAGGCAGTTGGTTTTCAGTTTTAGAAGCCAAAGCAGAGCTTAAATACCAGCTCAGGTGGCCGACTTCAGTGATGAATTTAGAGAGGCTTAGTCCATTAAATTTAGAGTGCTTGTGCTTGATAGAAAGCTGGTAGTCTTCTCTGTATGATTGTAATCTTGTTCTTTGTTAATAAAGCCTTCTTGGTGAGTGTTGGTCCGTAGATGTAGGCACAATGCCGAACCACGTAAATTGAGTTTTCTGTGTATCTTTGATTTGATTCTTTGCATTTGTGTTACGTTAATTTTTGTTCTAGACGATAGGAAGCTTTGTAGGTTGATTTCTGGGCGAAATTTCTCAACACAAAGACTTGAAGGGAGAGTCCTAGATTATCTATTCTCGTGCAAGTGAAGTTGTTGGAGTTTCAACATCTTCCCAATGCTTTCTGGTACTGGGCCACTCAGCTTGTTGCCATAAAGGTAGAGCTTCTGGAGACTTTGAAGTCGACCAATCAATAGTGGAATTGTTCCAGCAAGATCAATGAGTCCACCAAGATCAAGGACTTCAAGAGAAGTCAGAAATGTAATTGAAGGAGAAATAAAGAATAACGGGAGTTGGTCAAAGATATTAATTTCGCTTTTTCTTTTTTAAGACTCTTCTCCCTTTGCAATATGTCGTGCTGAAAAGCATTAGTGTGTCTGAATTCTGATGTCCTTGCCTCGTGGTTAAAGGAGTCAATGAAGATCAACGTTTTGGCTGATTTACACAATATATTATTTTGAGAAACTGCAGAAATCTCTTCACACAATAGTTTCAAAATGATTAAACTAATCCATTGCTCTTACAGTTTTTGTTCAAAAGATCCAAGACACATTTCCAGAGAAGCTACAATGCAATTGCTGTAGTGGCAAACTCAGGTAACTAATCCTCTGACAGCTTTCAGCTCATCCTCCCAGAAACGAATAGATAATGACATGATTTAATACTCTTTGATAGTGGTGACAGTCCCTTCTGACAGATTACAAAGAGATGCTTCTGTCATGAAAGCAGGAAGAGGTTTGAAAACTTCCATGTTCTGTAAGATTCTTACTTTTCCTGGTGTACTTTAAAAACTTCCATATTCAGACATGAGAGAGTTCCCACCTTTGTTTATGCACTCCGACAACTAACCTTTAATTATCTACTTCAAGGAGGTTCTTAATGTTTTGAGAATCGTTTAGAAAAATGATTAAGAAATTAATGTCCTGTTTGGACAAAATTTTGAACTGTCAAAGATACTTCTTACCCATGGGAAGCTGGAAATTGTTGTCTTATTCTACTTGGCTTGACATCTTTTTTTTTGTAAAAATGTTGATTTATAAGCACATTAAAAATATGCTCAACCTAACTCTAGTTTACCTAGGATTTATTTTCTTTCTGGTGTCAGTGGTTGGCAAACAAAAACTTTTAAGTATTCAAAACCGAGAAAACAAAAAAATAAAATTAGACATTTTAGTATTACTTTTACAAGGCTATGAACAGTTGAGCAGATTGAAAACAATAAATCAATCTCATGGGACTCACTGCAACCTCATAAATGGTTAGCAATTTTCTGTGGGCTCAATGAATGCCAAATGTATAAAATTTGCTGGACCTAAGAGATTAGAAGCTCCTCTGTTTTCAGTTGGCAAAGGGGAATTCTTTGACAGAGGCTGAGAAGAATCATGAAAGAGATTAATCCGATAGAAAGATAGATAGATGTCTGACAAGTAGTTACTCCATTTTTATCAATAATATGTATGCTCATAGTGACAAAATAGCTGAGTTCTAGTTACTCCCGTGGGAAATGCCCGATGACATAGATTTTGCTGATATAGATGCAGTAGGGCTGGTAACATCTCGTTCTAAATTTCCAAAGGTAACCTTACCGCTCAGCATCTTTATTGCTATTTGAGCAATTTCAGCAAACCAGTCATCCTCTGGCAATACACTGTCAGAAAGAATAGAGTTATTAGGCCATGCCCAGCAGCAAAATTAGATGCCTCCTTATTTTAAAATACTTCAGAGGATTTACCTGTAAGGATCTATTCCAGTTGCAGCTACAACTTCAATAGCTCTGGCTATAATATTTTTGATAACTTGTTGCAAGTTGCGAGATAGATAACGGCCTTGAGATGAGAAAAGCATCACAAACTCCATATCCAAATAAAACTGCATAAACACCAAATCATTGTACAAAACTGGAGTCAGTCTCAGAACAAGTAGAGACATGTGAATAAAGATACTTTGTCTGTTTTCAAAACGTACCTGTTGCAGTCCGAGAGGACCCAAAGGTTTTGACTCCTCCTCTATCTCAACCCAGAAGCTTTGGTCATCGGAAAGCCACAAGATCACTGTCTCTGTCAATCTCATAAGTAGAATAGTTGCAAATCTTTCTCTACCCACGAACATATCAGTTGCAATGCTTGCCATCTGAGTCAATTTGATAAAAAGTTCCTGTATGAAATCAAGTAAAGTAATCGATCATGGGATTAGAAGCATATGTGTGTAGTGACCGAAGCCTCATAATATAATGATGGTATTGCATATGTTAGTAGGTGCGGCCACATTGCTGCAATCAGACAGCAAGAGACCGAATTGGGAAAACTACACTCATTCACCTGAAAAATTGGAGATGGAAACCATTCAGGTTCTTCCATGCTCTCATCCATACACGTATAAGTTAGAGCATTCAGACGGATATCACCTTCTTCTGTGAAGATGAGATCAAGGGCATGTGTTCTGCAGAAGCTATCTCGCAACCGATCAACCAAACGTTGAAGCTTCCTCTTCCATTCCCTTTGCTCTGGAAAACGATTTTGCCTGTCTGAAGCTCTTCTTGGAGTCATGTCTACTCTATTAGACTGGCTAATTGGCAGAAGCTTCAATGCAGCTCGTGGCAGCAGCTCATCTGCTAAAAGTGAAGCATTAGCTAGCAAAGCTATTTGTTGGGCTTCAGTCTCCGCCATACTTACAATTCTATTAGAAGAACCTTCCAAGTTTTCTTCATTCTCCGTCGAACCTGGTAGTGCATTTATCAACAAATTGACATAAGAGTTGAATGCTTGAAAAACACCTTCCAATGCAGGACCATCCAACTTTAGATTTTCAAGGGGTCCAATATCCTCCAGCAATTCCTGAATGTAGGTGTAATGAACTATTAGGTACATAAACAAAATGAGCTTCTAATTCAAGCAAATCTTACGGCAGTTGCTGCTTAGTAATAGAAAAAATGAAAATAACATTTCAAAAGACACAATTATCCATCACTTTTGTGGTGAAAGGAATTCTGAGAACAAGATCTAATTACCTGAACCAGTGAATTAAATTTATGAGCACTGATTGAAAGCTTAGGCTGCGATGTAATTGCACTATTAAGAGACGTAGTAGAAGATAAAGGACGTGCACCGGATGGTGGATAAGCAAGCAGCCAGTCGTCTGCAGCAGCATGTGCAGAACTGCTTTTTTCAATTCGTTTTAAGTAAGCATTTAATGCCTGCTCAACACAAGGCCTAAAGAATCTCAATAAGACAGGAGAAAGAGCCAATCCACGAGCTTCTAACACAGAACTGTGGCCCAAAGATATCTGAATGCTTTCGGTGACGACTCTCAGACCACCTGCAGCTGCTGCTGAGGCCAAAACATGCCTATGGACGAGATTAGCAAAAGTCTCAGTCTCTTTGACAGCCCAAGTTACAAGCTCAGATGAATATGCAGGCTCCTCACCAAAAACTGCCAAGGAATCTCTAGCTGCTTGTGCAATTGCCGAGAAGACAAGCTGCGAAAGCGTAGCAGTGAATGCTCCTCCACTCAAACTGCTTGATGAGCGAACACTCTGCACGTAGCTCTGTAACCTCTGATGGTGAGAATTAAGCAGCAATGTTTGTGATCGTGGACCATCTCCAAGTCTTTTCAGAGCTGAAACAGCTGAACGAAGCTCAATGCCACGAGTAGATGATTGGCAAATAGCCTCAGCAAGTTGAACCGCTAGTTTTTGTCTCTGCTCTGATATGGCACTCTGTAATGAAAAGAGTGCAGTTTGGTTCAATGTATGCTCTTGCTTAGCTTCTTTCACTATACTTTGTCCTTCTTCCAGTGCAGCCAAAGCTTCATCTACTCTCCTTTCGGCCAACAAAACTTCAAGGGTCTCCAAAAACTCTGCTATACAATTTTCCATATGCGGAAGCGCCTCATTTTTTAAGCTAGTGATGTCCCCATCCATTGAATCTTCAGAAACAGCATACAAAGAATCAATGCGAACACCTTCAGCAAGACCTTGGATTAGAGCTGACTGAGTGGATAATAGATTTCTTATAGAAAGCAGCTGACCCTCAAGAATTGTAATCTCTTTTGATGTGCTGCAAATGAAAACATTCTTGAAATATTTATTATCATGATTGTTTAATTAGAAAAAAACATATGCAGGTTCTCATAATTAATGTTATACCAAAATTGCTACATATATACACGAGTCCATTCTTCAAAATCTTTGATACTTATGCCCAACCACCATAAAGTTTCTGTTCTTTTTAGTGGAAGGTTAGCAAATGTGAGGCAGCTTTGAGTGCTGAGACATGCTACTACCATTCCGAAAAGCATTTTTCTTAATTACAAGTACTCACCGTATGAAAGCTGAATAATTGGCATAAACACTTTTACGCATTTCCTCTGCTGAAGCCTTCTTCAATTCAGCAAGGTAAGAGCACAAGTGCCTTATCTCCTGTTAACAACGCCCACAAAACAGCTTAACCTCACGTTGTGCAATCTATGAATCTAAAACAATTGTCATAGTCTTTGGCCGCCACTATCACATATTCTATAACCCACCTAATCCAAGAACTGTCCACGCAAGAAATTAATTACTTGTTTATTTTCGAAGCTATATCTTCTCTAATCTTGTCAAACACATGGCATTCAATTCTGGATTTCCATATTTCAATCCCTTCATGGCAATAATAATAAGATTGTTCTGGGATGATTGAGAACGTGCTTATAGTAATACAATCAAACACACAGAAACACAAATATTCATCTATGAATTATGAAAGGTGAGAAAGAGAGAGACCTTCTCGTTCATTTGCTGGCATTTGGAGGTGACATAGGCGTCAGGATCAAATTGAGAGCTTTTGAAAGCCTTTAAGCGATCGCTGAGCGTTAGATTGCCTTCGAGTTCTGCAGAGTCTCCTATACTTGATGAAAATGACGTTCTGTTTGCAGTCGTGACCATTGACGTGATAGACATATTTAAGAGTATAGGTATATATTCTTCCTCTCTTGTTCAAACGGAGAACCAGAAGAAATGTATGTGCAGAACAAACAAAATCAATTTAAATGAAATGAAATGTACGTGTTACAGACGAAGAGAAAGGAAGAAGAAAGTAGCTTGAGAGAGAGAAAGAGGCTACAGATTTGGTGTGGTCTCTACGGGAACACGCACGACTCGCTGAGTTTGTTTCGTTTTAGGTTGATTACGTACTAATACCCGAAACCATACACTGATCTTGCCACGTACAGTGATCAGTATGAGTCTAAAAGGAGAAAGAAGAGTAACCCAATTCTTAGCATTTATGTATATTAGAGCCAAACATTTGGCAAAAATACCAGGTTACCCCTAAACCAGACAATTTCTCTTTCTCCAATAGCAATTTAAGTTAAACATCATCAAAAATTGATTCCTTGGTATTCCTTTATTCCAAATATTCTAGCAAATTAAACATGATTTATTATAAAAATGTTGATCACATCTTCCTGCATTTGCAAAATTACCATCATTACACCTCATGTTCAACGCAGGAACGTGGCACACTATAGTCAATTCATTTCTTCATTTTTGTGATTAAGTAGGAAAAGAAACATTAGCATCCCATTACTTTGTTGGGCGGGAGCAAAGGTTTATCAACCACAGTTCCATCGTTACCGGCAAGAGCCCGGTACTTGTCTTTCCTGGTAAAGTTGGTGCACTCATAAGAAAGAGTTGCTGCAATCACTCTCTGTATATAGTTTGCAACCTCATGGCTAGATTTCCCTGAACTGCTTGTTAGCTTAGCCGGCAACTTGTTCAAGAATGTTACTTCATAAGCTGGGCTAGGGTTCATGAAGAAGTAAAATGGGTCCATCCCTTTCCATCCCCGAGCCGTGGTTCCGTGAAACATACTCATGCGGTTCACCATTGCAACTGGCACAAGCTGGTCCGTCAATTCAGCAAACAATGCTGAAAATCTTAAAAGAAATGGTTCTCTGCAAGTAGTTCCCTCAGGGCATATGACCAGGTCACCTTCTTCTAACAGCTTCTTTATCATTGATGCATCAGTGGCTCGGTCTCGGCTGAGTCTAACAGTTTTAATGGGTGAGATGATTTCTGATAGTCGAGAGACTGAATAGGTTACTGCAGGAATAGGACGTCCGAGAGCGGTGGAGAGGAAAATTGGGTCGAGCAAGGTTCTGTGGGAGCAAACAAAGAGGACACCAGATTGACCGGTTGATTTTTTGGCTGGGGGAGGCGGGGTGCCTTTAATTGTGACTTGAACCCCAAGTGCCCGGAAAGCGTAGTAGACCATCGGCATTGGGAGGAGTGCACCGGCAGCAATTCGCAAGCAGGCTAAGAGAAAGCCTATGGGAGTCCAGAGAATGATCAGCAGTGCCACGAGAGGTGTTGGCTTTTGAACTAGTCTTCCATCATGGAAAATGATCGGTTTTGGGAGCTTGTCACTTGTTACTGCCCTAACCTCTGGTTTGGCCGGTACAATGTAAGCCTCCTGCATTTGCAAATAAACATGGTTAAGTCCACAATTCAACTTAAATAAAGGTATGTATGTGTGTGTGTGTGTGTGTGTGTGTATTCTTTGAATAGGAGGAAATTTCGTATAACTTTTTTATGGTGACTAACCTTACACAGAGCCATGAAGGGAATATCGGTTTGCCGATCACCAAGTCCAATTTCTGGTTGTGTCTCACCGAAAACCTTCAGAAGACCATCTGCCTTTTTCTTTCCTACAAGCACTCCAGGCTCACGAACAAACCCAGTTGCTCTATCTTTATAAGTAGCAATCTCCGTGCCCACGACCAAATCAGCTCCCAATAAATCTTTCAAAAATGCCTCTACCATGATCCTCGGATTCGCAGTAAGAACACAACGCTTCCCACATGAAGAAAATACTCGCCATGAATCGGGGTGGAGATCACTAGAGTAAAATTTTAGTAGTACAGCACGTGCCACTGACTCAATATCCGTCACTCTCATTCCAACAAATGTTGCAAAGATCAAAACTTGGATTCCCGCTGATTCTGAGACGAAATAGTACAAAAGTCCCGCAATTGGCGAGGCCAAGAGCAAGAAAAGTAGCCTCAAAATCCCACCAACTTCAAAGGCAACTAAAGCAAAGTAAGGGAAAGAGCTACGGCCTCTAAGCAAAGTTCCATCCATGTCAGCAACCACCGTGTGCTTTTCCCGGCCTGTCGATGCACATTTGTCAACAGTTGGGAATGCAGTTATGGCCATGGTGGCAGCAGGTTTATTAAAAACAATGCCTAAATTCTACTTCTTTTGTATTTTTAAGAGAAAAGCTTCTATCTCTTTGAAAGAAGTTTTAATGTTTGTTGCACTATATATACAATTGATACACAGGGCGAGACAAAATAAATGGAGGGTACAAAACAAAAGAGAGAATTATGTGACAAAAGGGTAGGTAAATTTATAATAACTATGAGGATGATTTGTGCCAAAATTCGTAAATGGGATGACAAATATATGGTATAACCGATGGCTATGGCTCTTGTTTTTGGAGGAAATTAAACAATGAGATGTACGCAATTTAGTGTGTCTTTATTGTGATTGCCGATTCCTTGTCGGGTTTGCTTTGACATTCTCGTAGCATCATCTGCTGGTGCTCCTCAAAGCAGAAGAACATACTGTTGTTGGCAAATTAAGCAGTTTTGTTATAGTAACTCTTGCTAAAGCGTAAGGACACGATTGTGCGAGCCTTGAATCAGACACCGGCATAACACAAACACGACATATGGAATAAGTTTAATAACAATAAGGTTTAAAGGAAGCAAATCACTTAATAATTAAAGTTAGTATTTGTAAGCAGGGTTTGTCAAATGCTTTTAGAGACTCAAACAATTGAATAATGCATTTTTGCTTGGAAATTGTGAAAAAATTAGGAGTGATAATTGTATTATAATGTCAATAATTGAAAATGTAAACCCAATACAATTATAAAATAATTAAATAAATTATAATTATGTTATTCATTTAATATATATATATATTTAATATATTTTTATAATATTTACAAAATATCTATTTAAATACTAATCAATTACATTATAAAAATAATTAAATATATTTTAAAATGTGATAAATATAACTAAAATTTTAAAAAGTATAAAAAATATATAATAAATTTATTAAATTATAAATGAGTTAATATTATATTATTTTTGAAATAATCGTGTCATAAATAAATTCACATATCAATAATTTTAAATCTGAATTCAATATAATTATTAATCGTGTTATATTATTTATTTAATAATTAAATTATTTTAAATAAACTCATTTTCTGTAAAATTCACCTAAAGGGTAAAAAATTATGGCTTCAATAAAAAACATAAATTACTTTGTGCCAACTAATTATAAATATTGGTCCACAAATTAATGCAATTTGTGTTATTCTCATTTACGTTTTTAATTTGTTGTTTACTTTTTGATGATTTCAACCCCAAACTCCTCCATACCACATATTAATACAATCAAATTATATATATATATATATATATCAAATCAAGTTTGTACTAAAAACTAAGGGCAATTTATTTCTTTTAAATAAAAACTTTGTTGCTTAAAATAATTATTATTAAATGCAAATACAAATTCAATACATAATTAATAACAATTTGTGCTCGATAATTCTTTTGGTTGTCACCATCCTATAATGTGATGTGAGTTATCAAGAAATTGCAATAAAATTCAAGGTCAGAAAATAAAATATGGCCAGTGCCCGGCCAATCATTAGGCACTGAGAAAATTACAAAAGATGACAGTGTAAACTGTAACGTAACGTTAGTGTCTCATTCAATCCAGTAAGTAGTAAAATCACGTAGTGGCAAGCAAGTAACCAACAACAAAAATGGATTATAAATAATAATAATAATAATAAATATTATATTTAAAATAAATTAACGTATTAATTTTTTATTAAATATATTTATTTATTTAATAATTTTATTATTTTATTTTAATTACTACCTTCAAAATTTGAAAATTCAATTGAGGAAAGTGACAACTTAACGGGATTAAAAAGGCTACCAACCAACTGGAAAGACCCGTCTTGTCCGAAGTCCCCACGTATTTCAAACCATGCCACCACCAATTGCTGGCAAACAGATTTTGAAAACTGAATTCAATTCGTAATTTTGTTTTGTGTAAATTCTCACAAGGGTTTGAACAAAAATAATAAACGGAAGCGTAGTCGTGGGACTGCGAGGGAATTTTGAAGTTGACCGATGACCGCTGTTTTAGAGACGCGGTGTGCTTAGGCTGATGACCGACTTTCTTTTCTCTTTCGATCTGCCTAATTAATTAAGTTTGAAGCTTCTTCCTTCCAGGGAATCTTCCATTCATGGATACTAATTCAATCAATTACCGACAAACATGGTGAAACGCTGCCGTTTTTCTCTTTCAGGAATACAATACCACTAAAAGCTATATGACAGCCCAAGATCATGAAGCGAAATGGGTTTTTTTAGTAAAGAATTACTTGCTTTCCCTTTAAAGTTATTTCCTTTCTTTAATGATTTTATATTATTTGTTCAAATTTAACTCAAAATAGCCTTTCCCCTCATCCCTTTCCTAAGTTTTAATGGTTACTGTGTGAACACTTTGATCTCCTCCAAATTTCAGAGTTCTTAGGGCTAGCTTCTCAAGGCAAACGAACAATAAGAATATTGCTATTTGTACACTGAAAACAAACTAAGATTATTGGTGGGTTTTCTATTGAACGATGAAGCGAGGAAAGCTGGACTCGGTGTTCCCACTGACTCGACTCAGATTGATTCAGTTCTTGATGGGTATGTTGTTTCTTTACCTTCTTTTCATGAGCTTTGAGATCCCTCTGATATTCAGAACTGGCGCCTGGTCCGACGACGGGTCTATGGGGTTCTTCACCGACACATTGCCCAAGCATGTACTGCTTGAGAGCGAAGCAGAGGAACTATACGCGGCGAGTGAACCTTCTAAGAGCACGTTACTGTCACCGTATCGGACGTTTTCTCGAACACCTGAGCGGCGAATGCGCGAGTTCAAGAAAGTCTCTGGCCTGCTCTTTAACGAAAGCATGTTCGATGACCGCGACAGTCACAACGACGAGTTCTCGATTCTTCACAAGACCGCTAAACACGCGTGGGTTGTCGGCAAGAAAGTCTGGAAGGAACTCGAATCGCCGGAGACTATAGCCAAAACCCAAATCAAACTGAACAAGACAAAACCCGAGACCAAATCCGAATCTTGCCCGCATTCCATTTCCTTATCCGGATCGGAGTTTTTGAACCGAAGCCATCTCATGGTACTGCCGTGTGGATTAACGCTGGGGTCACACATTACTGTTATCGGTAAGCCGCATTGGGCCCACCCGGAGAATGATCCGAAGATAGCGCTGTTGAAAGAAGGGGATGAGGCTTTGATGGTGTCGCAGTTTATGATGGAATTGCAGGGCTTAAAGACCGTTGATGGGGAGGACCCACCGAGGATTCTGCATTTTAATCCGAGGTTGAAGGGTGATTGGAGTGGAAGGCCTGTGATTGAGATGAACACGTGTTACAGGATGCAGTGGGGTTCCGCACTAAGGTGTGAAGGCTGGCCGTCTAGAGCTGATGAAGAAACTGGTAAGTTGATTTATTACAATGCTTGTGGTTTTTATCTTTGTTGTTGTTGTTGGTGTATTGTTAGTGCATTGAACTAAATGTAGTTTAAGTAGATAGAGGATGTAGTTAAGAAAGAATTTAACCGGCATTTACTGGTAGGGATAACTGAGTGTATTCGCTCTCTGATATTTGTAATCCGTAGTTCTGATTTTGATACCCACGAGAGGGATTTTTGGGGTTATGATTAAAGAAAAAGAAGATATTTTGTTATCAGGTTTGTAACTTTTTATGTGTAAATACTGCTAATGTTTAAATTGAAGTCAGAAGTTATCAAGGGCTCTGGAGAACATGCCCTATAGTAGAAGATCTGGAGGTTGTCCGGTTTCATCAACAAAATGTTTTGTGTTTACTCTTTTGCCAGTCATGTCATTTATCCAATTTACAAATAGTTATTATTGGATGGTAGACTTATCTCAATTTGGTATTGTGAAGGATTTTTGCAATGATTCAAATTTTTCTAATTTTTCAATGTTGTTGCGCTTTTCAAAGTTGATGGGCAGGTGAAATGTGAGAAATGGATTCGTGATGATGATGATCACTCGGAGGAATCAAAGACAGCTTGGTGGTTGAACAGGCTGATAGGGCGAACAAAGAAAGTGACAGTTGAGTGGCCATACCCATTTTCAGAGGGTAATTTATTTGTTCTTACCCTAGCAGCTGGCTTGGAAGGCTACCATATCTCTGTTGATGGGAGACTTGTTACATCATTTCCATATCGTACTGTGAGTAACCTTGCCTTAGCTCCTGATTCTCTGATGAATATGGGAGCGGGACATCTTAAAATTGTTAATAAATGTCTACAGGGATTTGCTCTTGAGGATGCCACTGGATTGTCTGTGAATGGGGATGTTGATGTGCACTTTATATTTGCTGCTTCTTTACCCACTTCACATCCAAGTTTTGCTCCACAAAAGCATCTTGAGATGTTAAGTAAATGGTGTGCACCTCCTCTTCCTGATGGACATGTGGAGCTTTTCATTGGCATTCTTTCTGCTGGCAACCATTTTGCTGAGCGGATGGCTGTAAGGAAGTCTTGGATGCAGCACAAGTTGATAACGTCTTCCAAAGTCGTGGCTCGGTTTTTTGTGGCGCTGGTAAGGAACTAAGGATAGATGCTAGATGTACTTTTTTTTTTTTTTCTTGTATTAGAATTGCTCTTTTCTATGCAGACCACTAGCTGAAAATACTTACAATTTTTATGGGTTTACAGCATGGAAGGAAGGAAGTGAATTTGGATTTAAAGAAAGAAGCAGAGTATTTTGGTGATATTGTCATAGTTCCTTACATGGATGCTTATGACCTTGTTGTACTGAAGACTGTTGCAATCTGCGAGTATGGGGTGAGTGATTGGGAAGGCTGAACTCTCCTTTTGTTTCTACGTATAATACATGGCTAATTTGTGTCATGTTAGAATTTGTATTTTTTCCCCCTTATAAATGTTGTTATTCACTGTCCAAAGAAATAAAATTTACATATTGCCTAATGTTTGTGGCTCTTTACAGGTTCGTACAGTGGCTGCAAAGCATATCATGAAGTGTGATGATGACACATTTGTTAGGGTGGATGCTGTGATCAAGGAAGCAAAGAAAGTCAATGAAGATAGGAGCCTGTATGTTGGGAACATGAACTACTACCACAAGCCCCTCCGGCATGGTAAATGGGCAGTGACGTATGAGGTACGGATTCTTGTTTTTGCAAACCTTAGAAGGCCCATTTTCTTGATTTACTTTTTCAAGCTCTGCCTACAACTTTCAATTTTGTGCTTTGACTTTATTTAAATGAAGCAGCTGACTTTACAGCAATTAATCTTAATGATCTTATGTATTGCACTATTTGGATTTTTTAGTGAGCTTGTGTCACGTAAAAAAAGAATCAAGATTTGTTTTTTCTATCCCTCCATTCATCTCTGTGTAACTGTGTCTACTTTGATATTTTTTTCCAATTGATTGGAACATCCATACTTGAACTGACCTAATGCTCAGGTCTCCCTCTAGTGTACAGATGATTCATTTTGTGGTAGTAGTACAATGAGGGAATAACTATTGCTATTGACAAACTGATCTATATCTGCTTCCAATACTGATTTGATTCTCATACATTTTTCTTCCTGAATTAAAGGTTCAGGAAAAATATTGTTCTCTTGGATATAATATTCTCCGACTATTTTTGCATATATAGAATGTTACATATGATTTGTGATTTTTTTTTAAATGGTGAGAAGTTTGAATTTGTCAGTCAGAGTTTTAAATTTTCCCTCTCCTATGGCTTGGAGTTGAAAGGAATCCTTTTCATCTTCGAAGAATGCTATGTTCTGCTTTCCTGTTTCCGTCCTTGGTATGTAAGAGGGAGAAGAAGTGTAAAACCATTAAATTTTAATGTTTTGGGCATAAATGACAATTATTAACCATAATCTTCCATTGTGGCTGAGCTGAACTTCTAAGATGCTCCATAATTCTTTCTTTCTTTTATCCTAATTGTTAATGATTACTTCTTTAGTGTTTCTCTGCTTCTCTCTCTGTGGGGAATGCTATACTATCTATTTTGTGACAAATGCTTATTTCATTTCATTTCTTCTGAGTTTTAGGAATGGCCGGAAGAAGATTATCCACCCTATGCCAATGGCCCAGGATACATTGTCTCTTCTGACATTGCACAGTATATTGTAGCCGAGTTTGAAAAACACAAGTTGAGAGTAAGTCATTGATCTACTACTTATGCTTGGGTTTAAGCAGTGTTTTTTTAAGTAGTCGGTGATATATGTTGATGGCCCAGTTTAACAACCAATTGTGCACCTGTACAGTTGTTCAAGATGGAAGATGTAAGCATGGGAATGTGGGTGGAAAAATTCAACAGATCAAAACCGGTGGAGTATGTGCATAGCTTGAAGTTTTGCCAATTTGGGTGCATTGAAGATTATTACACTGCTCATTACCAATCTCCGAGACAGATGATATGCATGTGGAACAAATTGCAAACTCAAGTAAAGCCCCAGTGCTGTAACATGAGATGATAATGAAGATAGTTGTCCAGTTAGAATATGGTGATAGATAAACTTGAAAAAGTACAGAGAACAAATTTTGCAGTCAATAGTACATCTCGGTATATACTTAGTGGGGGTTAAAGTTAGTTATACCGAGGCCATTTATGCCCCCTTTCAGAATTCATTTCATATTTTAGCCTTTTTGCTTTGTATTCTCCCCAAATTTTTTCCCCAGTGGCTTCAGAATATGAAAGGAGAAGGAACATGGCTGCTACAGGAATTTATACGAGAGTTTTTCTATAGAAAACACTTGGACTATAATCAAGGAGTAGTGAAGGGTGGGAGCAAGATGTATTTTACTAGCTGAATCGGACATTGGACATTTACACAATGCGCATTGATAGAATGACTCCTGGCTTGTAATAGAAAGAGTAGACAAACACAGCAGAATGAAATCAGTATTTATGAATTGAATTTTGCTCTCCATCTCTCTCTGATGATGGAATTTGAATTTTGAGTGTGAGAAATAGATCAGAGTCTTCAGCACCATTTTTCATTGCTGAACCATTACTTGGTTATCTGCGATGCAGGATCTGAATTGTTCATATCTTGGAACTCGGTTTATGGAACGATTTTTTTTTTAATTGGTTTTGAAGTTGAGTCTGTGTTCGTCAACACATCTTGAACAAGTTTATGAAGGAAAGTTGGTTATGACTCGATTGAGCTCACATGGTCTTAAAAACGCTTTGATAATATTGCCGACAAACTACACCAAACCAAATTTGAGCCTGCGCCTGGCTTTTCGTAAACAGCAACAGTGCTTTTTGCGTCCATTACAAATTTCTCAAGTCAATTTTCAGAAAGATTCTCAGATACGTGTCTAGCCTACATCAAAGTTTTGATGCAAGTGAGAAGGATAAGAGAATAAAACTGATGGCATACAGCGTTGAACATGGCTTCTAGAGCTTGCCGAGGAAAGTAAGAATCAAGCTAGAACCTTTATGATTGAAAATGATTTTCTTTTTTTGGGACAAGGTGCTCGAAAAGTAGGAACTCTATTCCATTTTCTTGTTTCTAATATTCTGAGTTGCACTTGCACAGGCATGCTAGAGGTATCCTTTTACAAACTGGGTGGTCAGATAACAATCTCAAATTTATTATTATGTAATTTGATTCTAAATTTACTGAGCATATTATCAGTAACCCCAAATTCTGTACTTCTTTATCGAAATAGAAATCTGTGCCAGCCGTCCACCTGTTGTAGAAATATGAAGGAAGATGCAGCTGTCACTTTGAAACAACAATTTTTTTCTCTTTCGCTATTCCCAATCTATAACAAGACGATAACCAGAATCCATACCAAGGAGTAGATCAACCAAGTCCCTGCTGCAACATCATGTTGGTACAGAGTTTAGAAATCAGACAAAAATCTGAGAAAATTTTCAAACCATGGAAACAAATTAAATTATGTGATGAATACTCACCTGTATGCCATGGGAGATGCCTTAGAGCGTCATTGAAAGATGCTTCGACGTAACAGTCTGTCGTTGTGTTCAATCCACTAGGACAGTTACATATGAATGAATTGTAATCACCAGCATACCCACAAGCTCCATTACTCTTCTCGCAGTTGGCACACGAGCTTGGATAGTCGTCATACACGTTAAACTTGTATTTAAGCGCTATCCCGTACTTCCAATTTTCAGGGTTATAATCCTGCCCACTGAAACTATAGAATCCAGAATATGAAGAGCACTGCAACTTCTGTAAATCTATTTCAAACGATGGCCCGAGATCCACTGGTGTGTAAACACAACACGTAGAAATAGGGAGGTTGAGCATACTGATCGCTCTGCAAGAATACAGAAAATTGCAGATGGATGCGCCCTTTTTGTCACATAGAGGGAGTTCACTGCTGTTATAAGCATTATTTGATTTATAAATAGGCGATGAGTTGATGGAACAGTCAAGTAGAGTGAAGACATTATCGTCATGGAAAGAAAATGGAGCATCCCAGTCCAGGCCAAAGCCTTTGCTTGGCTGAGAACAAGCGCAAGTTGACATGGAAGGATCCGAGATGTATAGGACTTGATTCGTGTAGTCTATGTCGGTGACGGGATAGCAGCCAGTGTGTGTAGTGAAGGTGAGTTTTTCATCATTGCAAGTTGTGTATTTTTGGAAGCGGGGATCGCCGCAGCCAGGGCCGGAGCCAAATGGGTATTTGATTTGTATTTGTCCGCAAGTTTTTTGGCAAGTTTGAGATGAGACTAAAAAGGGAAGAGAGATTGAAGAGATGATGATGAAGAGGAAGAAGAGAGTGATAGAAGAATGTTTAAGCTTCATAATTTTGTGGCTATGGAGAGAGGGAGAGATGGTTTTGAGTAAGAGAGAATTGAGATGTGATCAAGTGAGGAAGAGGAGGACATGTGAGATTGGTTTGTAGTGTGTAAAACACAACTACTTTTATGTATTTTAAAGAAGTTAGCTAGCTAAGCATGTGCTTTTTCACTATTTTTGTTGAGAGGAAAGAAAATGAGAAGGACGGGGAATAAATATTATACAAAGAAAGAATTAAAATTCATTTTCCTTCTGCTTATATTAAGGAAGTGTGAAAGGAGAGATTACAATAAT
>JAXCLQ010000009.1:6868582-6908469 GCA_035584115.1 Cedrela odorata | reverse complement strand
ACATATAGTTACAACATGGGCCACAATGCTTTTGGTTGTCACACTATCATTTGTGATGTGAGTGATGAAGAACCCTCACAATCTTACTCAAATTACATTCTGTCACGAAGGGATTCCTGAAAAAGGAAAAAACAACAAATTACAGGTCAGAAAAATAAAAATAGGGATAGACGACAGAGTGGCCAATCCGAAGGCATGGAGAAATTTCCAAAACGACAGTGTCGGTCTCTTTCGATAATTAAGAGAGACTGACACCACGTCAGTATATCGAATTTGACAAACCAGTTATTTTCAATATTTATGTCTGTCACTTTCTTTTCTTAATTTACCAATTACCCCAAATTTTTCATTATTTTCGTTTAATGTCTGTTATCAGCATAATATTGCAGCCTGGTATTACTGTCAAAACTATCTTAATAATTAAAATTGCTTTATGCTTGAATTATAAATAAATAATATATAATAAAAGAAATATTATTTTTAAATTTTAAGAATTTGAGATAAAGAGAAATGTGACAATTTCAATTGTTAATAAAGAAATTTATTTTCGTCTAACTCTCATAAATTTTTGAATTTTATTACGTACATAAAAATTTTTAATTAATAAATATTTAATATATTTTCCGTCATTACACCGAAAAAAAAAATGTTGGTATCTAACACTTTTTTACATTATTTTGAAGGTTTTCTTTAAATAAAAAATATATAATTTTATCGACTATTTTCTTTTTTATCTTTCGTATGCACAATAAAATAATACGTAATCCTTGAAAAAAATTTAAAAAATTAAATAAAATATTATTCATTAATATTGTTAAATATATATTTTAAATTATTTTATTAAAATAATATAATTTTAGTGACTTTTTTTATCCATTTGACTGCTTTATTATCTTTCTATTCTATTGGATTGTAAATAGTATCCGATTTCATGCGAGCGGTTGATATGTTGTTTTCCAATTTATTGCATGTCACACGCGCGCACACACCATACATTTAAAATTTATTTTATATTTAAATTATTTTATTAGTTATTTCGAGTTATCCGTTACATATTTTAATATAATGAATTAACTATAAAATTTTTATTTTTATATATTGAAATTCCAAATTTATTATTTATTTTATTAAATGTCAATGAAAGTATAGGTGAGATAATAACGAGGGGCAATAAGTGTATGTGATAAATTCTTATAATTTATAAATTTATTTTGAAATTAATAAATTACCATAATAATTAAGATTAATAAAATAAAAAATTAGAATAAAAACATAATTTTATAAAATTAATTTATTAATATATGATAATAAAAAATAGATGATATAATTTAAAATTAATGATCTAATTTTGTTATATATATTATATATTAATATTGATCCACAATAATTGTTAATAAATAAATAAATAAATAAATATTTTTTAAAAAAGACAATTATTTCTTAAAAATAAGTAATTAATGATAATAAATGTAAAGAAATACAAACGCAAGCGTAGTGGGGCTGGGAGGGAATTTTAAGTTGATCAATGACCTCCGTTTCGAAACGTGGGGTGCTGAGCATGATGGCCAACTTTCTCTCTCCTTCTCTGTCTGCCTAAATAAGTTTGAAGTTTCTCTCTTCCAATTTTTATCCTTCTTGGAATCTTCCATTCATGGTTACTAATTTATCAATTACCGACAAAAGTGGAAACGCTGCCGTTTTTTCTTTCAAGAGCTCGTTACTTTTCCTTTTCAGACCACTACCAGCTAAATGACAGCCCAAGATCATCGAGAGTAATGGCCTAACGGGTTTTTCAGTAAAGATTAACTTGCTTTCCTTTCTTTAATGACTTTATATTGTTTGTTCAAATTTAACTCTAAATAGCCATTTCCCCTCTTCCCTTTCTTTGTTTCAACCAAGTGTTGATGGTTACTGTATGAACACTGCTTTCTTCCTAATTTCAGAGTTCTTAGGGCTGGCTTCTCTAGGCTAGCTAACAATAAGAACCCTTCATACATTGCTATTTGTATACTGGAAACAAACTGAGATTATTGGTGGTTATTTTCTTAAACGATGAAGCGAGCGAAGCTGGCCTTGGTTTTCCCGCTGAGTCGACTCAGATTGATTCAGTTCTTGATGGGCATCTTGTTTCTTTACCTTCTTTTCATGAGCTTTGAAATCCCTCTGATATTTAAAACTGGGTCCGCGTCGGATGAAGGGTCTATGGGGTTCTTCACCGACGCATTGCCCAAGCATGTACTGCTTGAGAGAGAAGCAGAGGAACTATACGCGGCGAGTCAACCATCTAAGAACACGTTACTGTCACCGTATCGGACGTTTTCTCGAACACCTGAGCGGCGAATGCGTGAGTTCAAGAAACTCTCTGGCTTGCTCTTTAACGACAGCATGTTCGATGACCGCGACAGTCACAACGACGAGTTCTCGATTCTTCACAAGACCGCGAAGCACGCGTGGGTTGTCGGCAAGAAAGTCTGGAAGGAGCTCGAGTTGCCGGAGACTATAGCCAAAACCCAAATCAAACTGAACAAGACGAAACCCGAGACCAAATCCGAATCTTGCCCGCATTCCATTTCCATATCCGGATCGGAGTTTTTGAACCGGAGCCATCTCATGGTGCTGCCGTGTGGATTAACACTGGGGTCACACATTACTGTCGTTGGTAAGCCGCATTGGGCCCACCTAGAGAATGATCCGAAGATAGCGCTGTTGAAAGAAGGGGAGGAGGCTTTGACGGTGTCGCAGTTTATGATGGAGTTGCAGGGTTTAAAGACTGTTGATGGGGAGGACCCACCGAGGATTCTGCATTTTAATCCGAGGTTGAAGGGTGATTGGAGCGGAAGGCCCGTGATTGAGATGAACACGTGTTACAGGATGCAATGGGGTTCCGCACTAAGGTGTGAAGGCTGGCCGTCTATAGCTGATGAAGAAACTGGTAAGTTGATTTATTACAATGCATGTAGCTTTTGTCTTTGTTGTTGTTGTTGATGATGATGTAATGTTAGTGCAATGAAGTAAATGTAGTTTACGTAGGAAGAGGATGTAGATAAGAATGAATTTAGTTGGCATTTGCTGGTAGGGATAACTGACTGTATTCGCTCACCGATATTTGTAATCAGTAGTTTCTGATTTTGATACCCACGCGAGGGATTTTTGGGGGTTATGATGAAAGGGAAAGAAGAAGATATTGTGTGTCTGGTTTGTAACTTTTTATGGTTTTTTTTTTTTGTGTAAATTGGCTTAATGTTTAAATTGAAGTCAGAAGTTATCAAGGGCTCTGGAGAACATGCTCTATAGTCGAAGATCTGAAGGTTGTCAGGTTTCATCAACAAAATGTTTTGTGTTTACTCTTTTGTCAGTAATGTCATTTATCTAATTTACAAATAGTTATTATTGGATTGTAGACTTATCTCAATTTGGTAATTTGAAGGATTTGTGTAATGATTCAAATTTGTCTAATTATTAAATATTGTTGTGCTTTGTAAAGTTGATGGGAAGGTGAAATGTGAGAAATGGATTCGTGATGATGATGATCATTCGGAGGAATCAAAGACAGCTTGGTGGTTGAACAGGCTGATAGGGCGAACAAAGAAAGTGACAGTTGAGTGGCCATACCCATTTTCAGAGGGTGATTTATTTATTCTTACCCTAGCAGCTGGCTTGGAAGGCTACCATATTTCTGTTGACGGGAGACTTATTACATCATTTCCATATCGAACTGTGAGTCACCTTGCCTTAGCTCCTGATACTGAGATGAATGTTGGAGCGGTGCATCTTAAAATTGTTAATGAATGCTTACAGGGATTTGCTCTTGAGGATGCCACTGGATTGTCTGTGATTGGGGATGTTGATGTTCAGTTTATATTTGCTGCTTCTTTACCCACTTCACATCCTAGTTTTTCTCCACAAAAGCATCTTGAGATGTTAAGTAAATGGCGTGCACCACCTGTTCCTGATGGACATGTGGAGCTTTTCATTGGCATTCTTTCTGCTTCCAACCATTTTGCTGAGCGGATGGCTGTGAGGAAGTCTTGGATGCAGCACAAGTTGATAACATCTTCCAAAGTTGTGGCTCGGTTTTTTGTTGCACTGGTAAGATAGATACTGGATGTTTTTTTTTCTTGTATCAGAATTGCTCTTTTCTATGCGGGCTATAAGCTGAAAATACTTACAATTATTTGGGTTCACAGCATGGAAGAAAGGAAGTAAATTTGGATTTAAAGAAAGAAGCAGAGTATTTTGGTGATATTGTCATAGTTCCTTACATGGATGCTTATGACCTTGTTGTACTGAAGACTGTTGCAATCTGCGAGTATGGGGTGAGTGGTTGGGAAGACCAAACTCTCCTTTTGTTGCTACATATAATACATGGCTAATTTGTTTCAAGCTAGAATTTGTAATTTTTTTCCTTATTGATGATGTTATTCATTGTCCTAAGAAATAAATTTTACATATTGCCTAGTGTTTGTCGTTCTTTACAGGTTCGTACAGTGGCTGCAAAGTATATCATGAAGTGTGATGATGACACATTTATTAGGGTGGATGCTGTGATCAAGGAAGCCAAGAAAGTCCATGAAGACATGAGCCTGTATGTTGGGAACATGAACTACTACCACAAGCCCCTCCGTAATGGAAAATGGTCAGTGACGTATGAGGTAGGGATTCTTGTTTTTGCAAACCTTAGAAGACTCATTTTCTTGATTTATTTTTTCAAGCTCGGTCTACAGCTTTCAATTTTGTGCTTTGACTTGATTTAAATGGAGTAGCTGACTTTACAGAAATTAATCTTAATTATCTTAATCATTTGTATTGCACTATTTGGAATTTTTAGTGAGCTTGTGTCAAAAAATAGGGAATCAAGATTTGTTTTTTTTTTTTTCTATTTCTCCATTCATCTCTGTCTAACTATGTCTAGTTTGATATCCTTTCCAATTGATTAGAACATCCATGTTCGAAGCTGGCACAATAGTCTGGTCTCCCTCTAGTGCAAAGATGATTCATTTTGTGGTAGTAGTACAATGAGCTGATCTATATCTGCTTCCAATAATGATTTGATTCTCATTCATTTCTCTTCCTGAATTAAAGGTTCAGGAAAAATATTTTCTCTTGGATATAATATTCTCGTGACTATTTTTGCATATATAGAATGTTACATATGATTTGTGATGATTTCTTTTACATGCGGGAAAGTTGGAATTTGTCAGTTAGGCCCCGTTTGGTTACAGGATAAATCATGGGATTGGACTAAAATAGTCCAATCCTATGTTTGGTGAAAAATAGGAGATGAGATAATTTTAATGGATTCTATATTAATTATCCCTGGCCTACATGTTTTAAGAGGAAATGATATAAAATTTTTATATCATGAAAATCTTGGAATAACTTAGGATATGATAGGATAAATATTTGAAGTCAAAAAATAATTTGTAAATAATTTAAATTAATATTTTAAAATATTTATTTAAGAGTAATAATATTATTTTATTTTATTTTAAATAATTAATTATTTTATTTATTTTTAAAAAATTTTAAAAATAAAATTTTATATATTATTTATCATATTTTATTATATATCAAATATAATATAATATTACATATAATTTTATTCTATCTTATCCTATTCTATCTTAAATTATTAATTTATCTTATCCTAAATTATTAATTTTATCCTATCCTATCCTGTATACCAAACGGGCCCTTATAGTATTAAATTTTCCCTCCCCTATGGCTTACTGTTGAAAGGAATCCTTCCTATTTTCGAAGAATGCTATGTTCCGTTGTCCTGTTTCCATCTTTGGTATACAAGGGGGCGTAAAGCATAAAACCATTAAATTTTAATATTTTGGACATAAATGACATTTATTAACCATAATCTTCCATTGTGGCTGTGCTGAACTTCTAAGATGCTCCATAATTCTTTCTTTCTTTTAACCTAATTGTTAATGGTCACTTGATTAGTGTTTCTCTGCTTCTCTCTCCCTGTGGGGAATGTTATGCTATCCATTTCATGACAAATGCTTATGTCATTTCATTTCTTCCGAGTTTTAGGAATGGCCGGAAGAAGAATATCCACCCTATGCCAATGGTCCGGGATACATTGTCTCTTCTGACATTGCACGGTATATTGTAGCTGAGTTTGAAAAACACAAGTTGAGAGTAAGTCATTGATCTACTTTTGCTTGGGTTTAAGCAATGTTTTTTAAGTAGTTGGTGATATATGTTAGCCAAATGTGTGCCTGTACAGTTGTTCAAGATGGAAGATGTAAGCATGGGAATGTGGGTGGAAAAATTCAACAGTTCGAAACTGGTAGAGTATGTGCATAGCTTGAAGTTTTGCCAGTTTGGGTGCATTGAAGATTATTACACTGCTCATTACCAATCTCCGAGACAGATGATATGCATGTGGAACAAATTGCAAACTCAAGGCAAGCCCCAGTGCTGTAACGTGAGATGATGATACTGAAGATAATTGTCCAGTTACAATATGGTAATTGGTTAACTTGATCAAGTACAGAGAACAAATTTTGCAGTCAATAGTACATCTCTGTATATATTTAATGGGGAGTTAAAGTTAGTTACACCAAGGCCTTTTGTGCTCCCTTTCAGATTCATTTCATATTTAAGCCATTTTGCTTTGTATTCTCCCCCCAAATTTTTTTTCCACAATGGCTTCAGAATATGAAAGGAGAAGGAACGAGGCTGCTACTGAAATTTATACGTGAATCGTTCTATAGAAAACACCTGAACTATAATCAAGGAGTTGTCAAGGACGTTGGACATTTATACGATGCGTATTGATAGAATGATTCCTGGCTTGTAATAAAAAGAGTAAAGAAATACAGTAGAATGAAATCAATACTTGTGAATCGAATTTTGCTCTCTATCTCTCTCTGATAATGGAATTTGAATTTTGGGTGACAGAGAAAGAGCCCGAGTCTCGAGCACCCTTTTTCATTGGTGAACCATTACTTGGTTATCACTGATGCAGGATCTGAATTGTTCATGTCTTGGAACCCGGTTTATGAAACGAGTTTTTCGTGATTGGTTTTGATGATTGAGTTTGCCTTCGTCAACACAACTTGATTCTTGAACAAGTTTACTAAGGAAAGTTAGTAATGAGTCGATTGACCTCGCATAGTCGACTTACTTGTTTTACCAAACCAAACTTGGCTGAACCAGTGCCTGGCTTTTCGTATACAGCAAAAACGCATGTAGAGTAATTTGGTCTACAATATTGTTTTGCATACCATTACCATGCGACTAGAATTCAAGGAAAATATATTAATTTACAGTTCGTCTAAAGTCTGACCCACCTGGGTCATTCTTCTGGTCTTAGCATTCGTCTTTCCAGCACCCCCAACTTTTTCAATATCAATCCTAGCAATGAGCATTACACTTTTTGTGTCCATTACAAATTTCTCAAGTCAATTTTCAGTAGGATTCTCAGATAAGTCTAGCCTACATCAAAGTTTTGATGCAGGTGGGAAGGATGAGAGAATAAAATTGAAGGCATAAAGCGTAGAACATCGCTTGAGAAAGTAGGAATAAAGTTACAACCTTCATGATCGAAAATGATTCTCTCTGTGGACAACGTTTTTGAAAGAAGGAACCCTATTCCATTATCATATTTTTAATACTATGAGTTGTACTAGCACAGGCATGATCTAGAGGTATCCTTTTACAAGCTGGGTGGTCAGATAACAATCTCAAATCTATTATTATTATGTAATGTGATTCTAAAATTACTAAGCTTGTCATCAGTAACACCAGATTCTGTACTACTTTTTTAGATAGAAGAAATCTGTGCTAGCCGTCCACCTTTTGTAGAAATATATTAAAAAAAAAGGTGCAGCTATCACTTTGAAGCAACACATTTTTTTTTTTAAGTAAAAAAAAAATGAAACAAAGAAGAAAACTTCAGCATTAATTTTAATACAGTTCACAAATATGTAATGGGTTACATTTCTGTTTCACAATTCACAAACTACAACAATATCCAAACCAGAATCCATGCCAAGGGGTAGATCAACCAGGTCCCTGCTGCAACAAGAAGTTGATACAAAGTTTAGAAATCAGATAAAAATCTGAAAAGAATTGAAACCACGGGAAGAAATTAAATTATAAGATGAATACTTACATGTCTGCCATGGGAGAAGCCTTTGACCGTTATTGAAGGATGCTTCAAAGTAACAGTCCGTCGTTGTGTTCATTCCACTAGGACAGTTACAGGTGAACGAATTGTAAGCTTCAGCATAGCCACAAGCTCCATTACTCTTCTCGCAGTTGGCACAGGAGCTTGGATAGTCATTATACACATTAAACTTGTATTTAAGCGCTATTCCGTACTTCCAATTTTCAGGGTTATAATCCTCCCCACTGAAACTATAGAACCCGGAATATGAAGAGCACTGCAACTTCTGTAAATCCATTTCAAACGATGGCCCGAGATCCACTGGTGTGTAAACGCAACACGTAGAAATAGGGAGGTTGAGCATACTGATCGCTCTGCAAGAATATAGAAAACTGCAGATGGATTCTCCTTTTTTGTCACATAGAGGGACTGCACTGCTATTATAAACATTATTTGATTTATAAATAGGAGATGATTTGATCGAACAGTCAAGTAGAGTGAAGACATTATCGTCATGGAAAGAAAAGGGAGCATCCCAGTCCAGGCCGAAGCCTTTGCTTGGCTGCGAACAAGCGCAAGTTGACATGGAAGGATCCGAGATGTATAGGACTTGATTCGTGTAGTCTATGTCGGTGACGGGATAGCAGCCAGTGTGTGTGGTGAAGGTGAGTTTTTCATCATTGCAAATTACGTATTTTTGGAAGCGGGGATCGCCGCAGCCAGGGCCGGAGCCAAATGGGTACTTGATTGGTATTTTGCCGCAAGTTTTCTGGCAAGTTTGAGATGAGACTAAGAAGGGAAGAGAGACTGAAGAGATGAAGAAGAAGAGAGTGATAGAAGAATATTGTTTAAGCTTCATAATTTTGTGGCTATGGAGAGAGGGAGAGACGGTTTTGAGTAAGAAAGAATTGAGATGTGATCAAGTGAGGAAGAGGAGGAGGATGTGAGATTGATGTGTAGTGTGTGATTACTCCTATATATTTATATCGTGAAAGAAGCTAGCAAAAGCTAGCTAACCATGTGCTTTTTCACTATCCTTGTTAAGGAAGGGAAGGAAATATTATAGAAACTAGAACGAAAGAATTGGAAGTCATTTTTCCTTCTGCCTTTTTAATGGAGAGCGAGAAAAGAAAAGGTCGTCACTTTCTAGCATTCAGTAATTTTTTTAGGAGGAAAGTGAAAAGAAATCATTAAATATTAATTATATATATGCATAATGCATGTTAATTTTGTGTGTGTGTGTGTGTGTGTGTATACATATATTTGGACGATGTTGAATCCTACTGATTTTCTTCCCTCATAATATTTCTGACCAATCAAACAGAGAACATACTCAAAAATAAAAATAGTCTCCCTTCTTCTCTTGTGCTCTTTTATTTTCTCTTTTCTTTCTTCTCCTGTGTTTTCCTTCTAACAAACAACTAATGTGTTGGTGTTATAGCATAGGGGAATTGTTACTTTCGGTCTTTCGGTGTGGGGAGTGGGCTAGCTTTTTCGTTTATATGCTTTTTTCTCCATTATTAGATGCCTTTATTTCACCATTCTTTTCTAGCTTTTGGAGCATTCGTGACTTCAAAATATTCATCATTTGGTGATCCAAGAAAGTTCTCTGCATTTTCAGTGTTGATTTCAGTTTGCATTATACCACCATCATTAAATTTCCTTTTAATAAGAGAACGAAATGACTTCAAGCTCCCGTAAGTTCTAAAACATACTTGCCCTGCATCGATTAAAAGTATGTAGTTCATTGGCTTTTCTTCTTTTGAGCTATCCTGTGAGAACAAAAGCCCAATCTTTCTTCCTTGAACAGTGCAGTGCACAAGTAATAAGACTGATTGATAGCAATCAATTTATTTAATGTATATATAGATCAATTGTTCTACTTAACAATGAGAATCTCAGGATTTTCATTAGGTTTATGCTTCATGTGCATGCATTGCATAATAGTCTGTTCTTCACGTTATTGATTAATTAGAATATGCTTGCAAGTAAGTGAAATATTATTGGACAGCAGATCTTATTTCTTGGATTCAATTACCATATATGCAATGCAAGCTGGAATTTCTAGGTTGAGCCCTTAGGTCGATCGTTGACTCTTGAATAATAGTTTAATTGAGCAATGACATGGAAGCAACAAAGAGAGGATTCATTAATCATTACAGTCATGAGAGTTCCAGTAAGAGTTCTGTCTCTAGTTCTTCCTGCTATTATTCTCAACAACGATACATCAAAGCTTCAGCAATTCAATTACTTTGGATATTATTAAGTTAATTGAAACTAAAAGAGTTTTCTGTGCATTATTGCATGAATTAATTAACAAATTGAAAATGCTCCTGCATGCCATTGTCTCGAACTGTAAAATGAACATTGATGTTATATATACCTACTTCTCCACCCTGGAAACAAGGGTAATCATTGAAAATTCCTTTGAAGCTTCTTCATTTCAGTGACCCCTCAAGAGAGGAGAAAGAGAGTTAGATCAATATAAAAGGTGTTGAAAAATGAACTTCTTGTTCGGATATTGTATTAGAAATTCTAATAATTCGCTTATATTCTCCCTCTTTATATTGTTATGTTGCACAATTCCCATTGCGGCAAAACCAAAACAAAACGTTATCAAAATTAAATAATCCAAGTGAAAGTGCATATCTTTGAAGAGAATCAATTCATGATATTCTACCAAAATCCATCAAATGAAGCTATAACATATGCAGGGTAGTTCTTCATATGGGGCTAGTCCTGATTCATGTGGTTGTTTAAGTACAGCTGGAGGCATTTTACCTTATAATCAATAGACAAAAGACTACTTTAGTTCTTCTAGTGGAGACAATCTTTCCAAATACAATTCACAAGTGATTCCTAATATTATGCTGTTGGAATGCTGTTAGCAATTCTTTTTGTTTATTTATATATTTACTTTGGAAACCGGTTTCAGCATCCATTCACTCAAAATGGAGAATGTTTCCACTTTCCTTAGTTGCATGGATGGCCCATTCATAAACAAATCCGCAAACAAAGCAGAAGAAGAAGAAGATCTGAGGGCTTTATCCTCAATATAAAATATGTTTAAGTTTGTGCACTGAGCATTTTTTTTGATTGGTGGCTATAAGATAATGGGAGTGAATAACTCCCCCACTTAACAATAAAAACTGTAATAAAGATTCAAACAGCTATCTTACCTGTTTCGGCTGGAAGATTTTTGTTCCAACTCCAGAAGTCAAAGCCCATTATAGATTAGACACCCGATGGCCATAAGCCATAAGTCAGTCATGGGCTAGACTACTGAAGTGGTGATGGGCTGAAGTTCAAGTTCTGTTAAACCAAACGGACTCGTTTGCTTCACATAGACATTTCGGTTTTAATAAGATTGTTATTGTATGCCGTTTGCTGTGCCCATGATGTTGTATCAGTTTTGTTCCGGAGAACCTCCAATGAAACGAGTCTCCTCTCTCTAGTTACAAAGGTATCATTTATGCCATTTCTCTGTTAATGGGTTTTCCTTACTTTCTTCATTTCATTGCAGGTTTTTTTTTTGTTTTTTTCTCCCTGATGCAATGCTAGCATAGCAAGGTTTTGTAAATGTAAATATTAAAGACTCTTCAACCGGTGTTTGATAATATGCCCCTGAGAAAATAATAGCGGAGAGGGGTGTTTGTTATAAAGGTGCTAATAGCTTTTAAATCCAGGAGAGATCATAGTCTTATAGGGACGACGAGATACTTGATATTGAATGTAGAAAAGCTGATGTTGTATTAACCTCGTAGAAACCTACCAGAAGCCAACATATTTGATGGAAACACACAAGTCATGAAGTAAACTTGTTTGAATTTGTTTTAGGATGACGTTCTTTAACGTATTTTGCTTTACTTTGGTTTAGTTAATGCATTATGATGCTTTCTCACATTTGTCTGATCATTTCTAGGTTATTAATCCCCAGTGAAGTTGAATTGGTCTCTAATATCTTAAAGATTAGAGTTCGAGGGTCTTGTTAACATTTAATGTATATAATAGGTAATTCCCAGTCAGCGATGATTAATGTATAATGTATATAATAGGTAATTCCCAGTCAGAGATGATTAATGTACTTTCTTTTTTTAGCGTAGAAAATGCACAAATCTATTGAAAATCTCAATTAGTTCTGTCACGTGTACTCGGTACCGATTACTTTCCTCCTTGGTGGAGGTCAGCTGGGAGTTTTATAGTAATGGAACATAAGGAATTGTGCCTTTAACAAATGTAACCATGAAACAGACTTCATTTGAGAAACAAACTTGAGGATGGAATTATAATCGCCGTGAAACATTTGTGGCATTTGTAAATCATATTTTTTTATGCTAATTAATACTCGATAATTATTCTTGCATCTGTCAAATTATTTTATGAACTGAACATTTTGATTTTTACTACTGAATTGAAATGTTTCTGGTAATATAAGATTGCTTCATGAGACAAAAAGAGATAATGAGGAAGAGGGGCAGTTAACTCTTCTGACATGTCTGCTGTATCAATTTATAAGCTATTGCCACTTAAAACCTGCAGATTTGGATATGACGATCAGTAATTCACAGGTAATGGAGTGATGAAGAAGTCTCCTTTCTTCAGTTCTTCCACATGGAGGGGAGCCACTGCATCTTCTAGTACAGAGTCCCACAATCTCTGATGATGGATTTCTCGCACAGACATGAAGAAGTGTGCCATCTCTACTTTTGGCCCTTGTTTTCAGCTAACTTCTTATCATCCCAAAGTGGGTATTGCTCCAAGTCGTTTGCCATTCTTCTTCTTCAGAAGATGTTTGTGCCAAAGATCATTTGTCATGGGTTCAACTAATACCAGGCCTTTCCCTGATTATTCCCCAAAGAGGCCCACCATCAAAGACTCAGAACTTGTCCATCAAATTTCAACTGCTGTAAAGTTACACCGCTCTGAGTCTCTTCGCTGCATTTTAAAGCCTTTTGAAGCCAAGTACAGACCAGACCATCTAATTTGGGTTCTCATGAATATTAGGAGTGATTACAGGCTAGTTTTGGATTTCTTTAACTGGGCATGCTTGCGCAGAGAGCCAAATCTGGAAGCCCGTTGCATTGTTGTTCAAATTGCTGCTGCTTCAAAAGATCTAAAAACTGTTCATGGGCTTATTCGTGACTTTTGGGCAAAACCAAATTTGGATGTTAGCCTTTCATTCGCTCATTTCGTTGAGCGGTTAATTTACACTTACAAGGACTGGGGTTCAGATCCCCATGTGTTTGACATTTTCTTCCAAGTTCTTGTTGAAGCTGGAATGCTCGATGAAGCAAGAAAACTTTTCGAAAAAATGTTGAATTATGGCCTCGTTATCTCCGTTGATTCCTGGAATTTATATCTTACTCGTCTATCAAACACCTGTGATAGGCTTGGGACAGTAATGAAGATTTTTACTGAATTTCCTGAACTGGGTATTTCTTGGAACACTGCATCTTACAATATTATCATTCATTGTCTTTGCCGTTTAGGAAAAATAAAAGAAGCACACCTTTTACTCCTGCAAATGGGGTCACGGGGCTGTTTTCCTGATGTTGTAAGCTATAGTACAATTATCAATGGATACTGTCATCTTGGGGAACTACAGAGGGTTTTGAAGCTCATAGAAGAGATGCAAACAAAAGGATTGAAGCCAAATCCATATACATACAATAGCATAATTCTCCTTCTGTGTAAAACTGGTAAAGTAGTGGAAGCACAGACTGTCTTGAGAGAAATGATGAACCAGGGAATAGTTCCTGATAATGTGATTTACACAACTCTCATTGATGGTTTTTGTAAGCTAGGGAATGTTGGTGCTGCCTATAAGTTTTTTGATGAAATGCGGGATCTTAATATTATTCCTGATTTGCTAACATATACTGCTATTATTTGTGGGTTTTGTCAAACTGGAAAAATGATGGAAGCAGATAAACTCTTCCATGAAATGCTTGGTGGAGGGTTGGAACCAGATGAAGTTACATATACTGCACTTATTGATGGTTATTGCAAGGCAGGTGAGATTCAAAAGGCATTTTCTCTGCACAACCATATGGTTCAGATGAGGCTCACCCCAAATGTTGTCACATACACGGCGCTGGCTGATGGCCTTTGTAAAAGTGGGGAGGTAGATACAGCAAATGAGCTTCTTCATGAGATGTGCAGAAAGGGCCTTCAACTGAATATCTACACTTACAACTCAATCGTTAATGGTCTTTGTAAAGCAGGAAATATTCCACAGGCTGTAAAGCTAATGGAAGATCTGAAGGTGGCGGGATTTCATCCTGATACTTTTACTTATACCACCCTAATGGATGCTTATTGTAAGACTGGGGATATTGTTAAGGCTCATGAGCTTCTGAGGGAGATGCTGGATAAAGGGCTTCAACCCACTGTTGTTACATTTAACGTGCTGATGAATGGGTTTTGTATGTCTGGAATGCTTGAAGATGGTGAGAAGCTTCTAAAATGGATGTTAGAGAAGGGTATAAAGCCCAATGCTGCCACTTATAATTCTCTGATGAAACAGCACTGTCTTAGAAATAATATGCATGCCACAACTGCAATTTATAAGGGTATGTGTGCTCAAGGAATCATACCCGATAGCAACACCTATAACATTTTACTAAAAGGGCACTGCAAAGCAAGGAATATGAAAGAAGCCTGGTTTTTGCACAGAGAAATGGTTGAGAAGGGATTTCATCTCACAACTACTTCCTACAATGCTTTAATCAAGGGCTTCCTTAAAAGGAAAAAATTATTAGAGGCAAGGGAACTGTTTGAAGAAATGAGAAGAGGAGGTCTGGTTGCTGATAGAGAAATTTACAACTTTTTTGTTGATATCAATTTTGAAGAGGGGAACACGGCAACCACTCTTGAGCTTTGTGATGAAGCAATAGAGTGGTTTCTTGTGGGTAAGGCAACAAATGAGAACAAATAACTGGATATTTTCTGATGAGGATTATTGTGGAGATGTGTATAGTGGTCCACAAAGGCTTCTGTGGTAGTACACCGTAACATACACAACATCTTAGAATCATGGTAATTTTTCCTTTTAGCTTCTATTGTCTGCAATGGGTTTATCAATTGTTTGATTGAGTGTTCATGCTGTTGAAATTATCTTTGTGTGGGAGCTTTCTGAATATTGTGGTTTTAATTAGTGAGCTTGACGATGTGACTACTCTGATTGCCCTGAGCAACTACTGGACTGTGAAGAATTATTTGTTTTCGCAACTGCTTGGGCCAGAAAACCTCAACCTGCAGTTGGGTTGAGTCTAGATCCATATGTCGGGCAATCAAACCCAAGTGAACATGACTAACACAATGCACAGATGAATAGATAAACCCCAGCCAGGTGATGGGTTTACTTATAGAGTTTACGAAAATATACTTATAGCTTGGTTGTTTTGATGGTTACTAATGCTTATTACTATCCAGGTGACTGACATTCCAGTGACACTCAGCTATCAGCATTAGGGATGGGTTGCAGGGTACATGAGGCTGACACGGATGACTAGCAGACACTGTAATTTCTTTTTATTTTTATTGTTGTTTTCCTGGTATCTTCATCGTAGGTATTCCATATATTATGGATAGTTGCAATTATTGAAATTGGTTTTACAGCATTATTATTAACCATTAGTAACTTGGGTTGATGCAGCAATTTAAGTGCTAGATGTCAAATTTTCTATCAAAGTTGGAAGATCTTGGTGCTAAGCGAGATGAAGATACAGCAATTGGCACGTGGCACGTGCATAAAATTTGAGGCAGAAGACTAACAAAAGAAATTTTGGGATGTAACTGAAACAAAATTGCTGCACGGCTATGCCAAGAACAAATGTTATAAATTCCCTTCTGTTTATTCGTGTTTAAGATTTTTACCTGGTTTCTTGATGAGACATTGTTTTACGGAAACATGATGGACATGTAAATCAAATATGCATAAGTGCAAATTATCTAATGTGTATTTCAGCTGTCGTTCACAAGGAACTCAAATCTTCCACAATGAAATCTTATATCAATCTTGTTCCCCAGATCTCCAATCAAAGAAATTCTAGGAAGCTACGTAATTTGCCTCTACATTATAAATCGCAGGACGATTAACGGCGAAAACAAGAAGAGCCTTAACTCCTCATTTGGGAACATGAAACGGTTTCTATAAGAAGATGAAGAAGGAACTCGACTGGAAAATATTACTTGTTCCTTCGAGCTAAGTATAATTGCAGCGACCTGGTCGAACCACTCTGAATGTATGCTGGCTAAAATGTATACATCCTTCAGGTTATCCTGGCCAAATGAGTGTATGTAACCCAAATCTGGTTGAGAACTTTCTGGCGCAGAAAGCAGTGAATAGGAGAGTCATGAGCACAACTGAAGGAAACTAAGCTTAGTTGTGAAGTTCCCACTACTAGTTTGGGTTTCAGCAGCTGCCCAATAGCGCTGCCATACAGATCAGCATACAAATACCTGACAGTACACAGAAACTTATGATAAATTGCAGTTTTATACAAGTTTTTACGTGAAAATTGGAGAGTTTTTCGGCTCATTCACCTGCCATACATGTGTGGATCAGTTCTGAATCGATAGAAATAGCCACCACATATTGAGGCATGTACATTATTATTTACATCAGAGTGCTTGTATCTCAGTACAGGGAAGATTGAATTAATGGAGTTGGCAGAAGTATTTCCTTCAGAAGAATGTGAAGAATTATAGAGGAAGGGGCATTCATAAACATGCCACCCGTAGTTCTCACCCTTGCTGATTATATCCACCTCTTCGTAATCGTCCTATAGGATTATTAGCATCAAACAAATATGATAAACACCCAAGCCTAGTTAATAAATTCTGTTTCAGAATAAAAGGTTTTTGAAATCTAAACAGCAGGGCTCTTGTATCTGAAGTTATGGTCCAAATTTGAACCTGCCTAGCATCTGCACAGATGAAATGGAGTGGCCTTTCTGAATCGAAGCGGCAACGGCAAGGATTTCTTAGACAGAAAGCCCAAATTTCAGGCTGCAATTCCTTATCTTCAGAAAAGATTATCTTGAGGGATATAATATTTTCTCCATAGACCACCTATCTCAGTTTCACCTACAAATCATGGCCACATTATCAAGCTAAGTTTACAGATTGGGAAACAGATGAGTATAAAATATAAAATAAGAGCATATGGAACCGATATATATTTTCTGCATTAACGCAAATAAAAGATCCACTGAAGCTCTGACATTAGTACTCACTTGGAATGTTATCAATGTCAAACCTCAAAATCTTTCCAAGCAAGAATTTCTTTGTTCTGGGAGAATTTATAGGGATCTTCTCTTATTCCACCATCCCCCATTATTACATACAGGAATCCATCTGCTGGTCCAAATAGAATCTGGCCTCCATTATTGAATGTAATTGGAATGCCCAGTGAAAGTATCCTTCTCACTTCTGATGGTTTGGCATTGGTAGCCTGGAAATTTATCAATGTATTGTTCAGCCAAAATCCTGATTGAAATATAATTCCTGAAAGAATCTGAAAGAGGATAGATTTCTACCAAGGAAAGCTCTGAAGTAGTCCCATTGGCAGTGAACTCTGCGTTGACTTTATGATACCGGCAGCATGGTTGAGCCAAACCTGAAGAACCTAACTCTGTTGGATAACAGCTGACATCTGAGTTGCAAGAACACTTTACAGAACGTCCAGGTAGCTTCTTCCAATATTTTTAAGGGGTCAAATGGATGGATAAATAGGCTATTCTTCCAATATTATGATAAGTGAAGAAGGGCTCACCGCACAAAGGATTGATTTCATAAGCGAAGCACAGGCAGGATCGGAGACGTGCATTGTTTGAAATTGTTCATGCAATTGCAAATCTTTGGCCGTGTCACAGCAGCCCGCTCCCATTTTAATGAGAGCAAAAGGCTAATGGCGTCTTTGGGGTGAATGGTCGTCCTACGGCAGAGAAAATGAAGATTTAGTAACTTAAAAGATAAGAGAGCCGCTTACTTAAGTCGGCGCTTAAGGGAAGTGAAGATGTAAAGCTAGAAATCAATATGCAATGGCAAAACAAAAGGAAAATAGAAAGACAACCACCCATCTTCTCTCACAACTAATTATCAAGAAGGTGGCGACAATAACAACAGCGAAAATAAAAAAACTAGTTTCACAGTCTAATTTCTCCTCAATTACACTGGATTTCCTACTGTTCTTCCACCACAAAGACAGATTTAAATACTATACACAATATAATATTCTACGAACAATTGCGTTAGCTAGATGTAAGATAAAATAAAACCCAAAAAATTGTCACCATTCGTACCTGTAACATGTTCTGTTAAACTTTTCAGTACATATGATCATTGGATAGCTGAGTAGACTAGCAAATAACTTTCATTTGCTGTCATTTGATAGAATCGATACCCAATTAAGTAATTCGGAAATTCTACAGAAGTTGAGTTCACTTCGGTTGTGGTCATTCTCTGATAAGTGGAAAATGGTGAACGATAAATGGGGGTATCTTGTTATAGGGGGAATATGTACTGTGCCCACATTACTTGGTCTTCACTCTTTATTGAGTTTCTAATACAGTGTCTTTGATTGTAGTGGTAAAGATGTTAGATTTCAGTAATGATGCTTAAGCTTGATAAAAGTAGCTATTGTTAGTAACATTATAACAAGTACTCAAGCTATAAATCATCACAGCAAATGACAAAAGACTTTCACTTTCTGATTTTTGCTTGTGGAGTACACGAAGTTATTCTTTCTAAAATAATTTTGGTGACCAAATATCACATCCAGAAGTAGCACCAGTGGTCTAGTACTAAAATAATACCCTGCCACGGTACAGACCTGGGTTTGATAGCCGGCTGGTGCAGTTCACTTTTCGTTTAGTTTTCCAGTCTCTGCTGTCTAACATTTTTGGCAAGTTTTTATAATCTTTCCACCATAGCTTCTTGGTGTAGAAGTAGTGGACTGGTCGCTACGAAACTGCTGATTTTTTAATGGACGTTACGTGTCTCAGTTGGATCACACAAGTCACCAACTTAGCAAATCTCTTTGGAATTTGCTAAATACATGGTGCTCAACGTCACATGATTCACACACCAATGACACCATAACTTTTTCAGTCTTGTCTTGTCTCTTACCTGCCATCCATATTCCTTCAACCGGCCCGCCAGCCTGGTCGAATTTAAAACCAAGACGCAATCACGGACAAACAATTCCACACTTTCTTTTTGCCTTTTTGGGCGATTTCAATGTGAACACATATTGGCAAGTCCAATAAATATCAATAAATGATTAAAACGGGTCCATTGCCTACCCTTCAATAGTTCATACATGCAACCTAATCACCGTTCAGTATTTACATCCGCTACACCACCTTCCATTCCACCCACTATTTATACCAACAAACACCCCCTTGGCAAAACCTAGATCACAGTTTTTATCAATTCAGTCTTTTTTGTTTTTTGAGAGCGAGTTAGTCAATATGGCGAAAGGTGACGTGAAGGTTTTGGGTGCATGGCCTAGCCCATTTGTGATGAGGGCAAGAATCGCCCTCAACCTCAAGTCTGTTGAGTATGAGTTTTCGGTGGAGAATTTGGGATCCAAAAGCGAACTTCTTCTCAAATCAAACCCTGTTCACAAGAAAATACCAGTTCTCATTAATGGTGATAAGCCTGTTTGTGAATCTCTCATCATTGTGGAGTATGTCGACGAGGTTTGGTCCTCTGGTCCGTCTATTCTTCCTTCCGATCCTTATAAACGTGCCGTTGAGCGATTTTGGTCCACTTATGTTGATCAGAAGGTCAGTTTACTTTTCTTTTCTATTTAAACGTTGTTGGAACTGAATCTGACGCAAAATCTCTGTTTGAAAATTGTTTTGGGAATTACGTGAGAATGTGAAAATGAATCGAGAAGAACATGATAAGAACTTATCACAAATCACTATGGATAGTGTTCAAAATTTTGCCTTGGCTGATGAAACTTTGTCCGTGATTTTGAAGTGGGTTCCAACCCTGAAAGGCATTGCTGGTGCAGAAGGAGAGGAAGCTAAGAAAGCTGCAATCGAGCAAGTGAAAGAAGGCTTGGTATTGCTGGAGGATGCTTATACTAAGTGTAGCCAAGGGAAGCCTTTCTTTGGTGGGAACCAAATTGGGTTGATTGACATCGCTTTTGGTAGCTTTTTGGGATGGATGAGGGTGTCAGAGAAGATGAATCAGGTGAAGCTGCTTGATGAAGCCAAAACTCCTGGACTTGTCAAATGGGCTAATACATTTTGTGCTGATGCTGCTGTCAAGGATGTTATGCCTGAGACTGATAAGCTTGTTGAGTTTGCTAAGTTTCTTGCCAAACTCAAAGCTGCTCCTCCCAAATAATTAAAAGCTAAAGAGTTTAGTCTAGTCATGGAATTAAGTTGCTTAGTTCTGTTCTGTGCTTGGTGAACAAGGTTGTATTCAGATATAAATTTCAATAAAATGAATGGTAGATCTTAAAGTAACTAGTTTTGTTTGTTATTTTTGGTTAATGGTTGCGTTTGGAAAAGGCAAAAGCTTTCCAGCAATTATTTCTTATGGGGTTCAAACAAACAACTCCCATGTTAAATGAAATAAGAGAGGACCTTACAAGACAATTTGGTCAATCAATCTCTAGGAATAAATTTGAAATAAGAAACATATTAATACAAAGTTAGGATGAAAGATTAATTGATGATGACGATAATAATAATGAAAAGCCAAAACAAGAGAAATTTAAAAAGACTAAAAGTTTGATTGATGATGACCATGAAATATGATAAGAGTTAGTAGGACTCAACAAGTTAAATAATAAAAGTTCAAAGATTTTGAAGTAGAGAATTGTTACCTTATATTATATTTTATCTTTACCTTAGCCGTTAATTTCCGTCCGAATGAATCCAACGGTTGCTGAAAGTAAACATGCTAAAGTCCTAATAATTGTTTGACCGACAAAGAACGTATTAGCCTGCAGACACCCGTTTTGAGTTACCAACACAACAAAAACTTAAGTTGTCATTCCCACTGCCTGATACGGCCCAAATTCCCCATTAAAGAAAAATACAAATATCGAGGCCTAAAATGTCAATTAAAAATTAAATTATTAACGTATAAGTCTATATTAACATCGCCACTGACCTGTGTGTGTTACAGAGAGTAATAGAATCATTTAGCGTGAAAATGGAAGGAGTCAAATTAGACAGATGGGGTTACCAAGTTAGGACTTCATCTGATTCTTGCATCTCTGCCATCAACGCCTACTATCACCAGGTCTATCTTCGAACCCTTTTCCTTTTTTTTGTCATGGGCTTTTTTTTTTTTTTTTATTTCTTGCTGGGTATCTGAAACCGTCGTGAATGAATGAAGATTCTTAGTTATGGCAGAGAGAGGCGTGTGATCTTAGAAGCGCCAGAACATGACAAAAACTGCGTTTTGGGCAACATTTTGGTTGCTCATTTTCTATCATCCAGCGATTCTTCTAATGCGTCTTCCCATATCCAGGCAGCCAAGTCTCGTCTGGTAAGCTTTTTACAAAATTATCATGTAAAGATTGATCAATTAAGGCTGCTGGAGGTAGTTATAACTTTACTGAACATGTCTTTGTCAAATTCGGGATATATATATTTCATGATTGGACTTTACTGCAAGTAGGATGAAGCCACCTCATATGAGAAGGCAGTTTTTGATGCTGTCAGTTATTTGATTTCTGTGGATAGAGACGCGGATGTAGCTGTTGAGCTACACTCCAAGGTGGGAAAGTTTTTGACTAAATTTCTTTTTGAGAATTCGCTTTGTTCTGTTTTTTTTCAAAGTTATTAGTTTGTCTTTGATCTTAATTTTCTGTAATGACATTAATTTTTTAAAAGGTTTAAATTAATTTCTCCTTTTTGTTATCTAATGGCTTTAGTGTGAGATGCTTAGGGGTCGCACTGAAAACCAAAAGTTGGCATCTGTAATGCAATTTCAGGAAGTTGTTGAATTTAAGTTAATTTCCTTCTACCAACTAATAACTCTTATTCTTTGTGAGCAATCTCCATTAAATCTGCTGCGGTGAACCCTCCTGTAAATTTGTATACCAGGTCATACCAATTACTTCCGTAGTATTGTATTTATCTATTCTCGAGTAATTACAAAGTGTAGCTTTCTTGTTGTGCCTTGGAACATCCATCTAATAAGGTCTTACTATTGTCTAATGATTACCAAATTATTGAATGTTTATGCAGTTAAAGGTTATTGTGCATGTGTATCAACATTGTGAACCCTATGTTTGAAATGATATGAGGCCCATATCTGTGGTGATTATATTAACTTCAATACTATGTTTGGTTTTAGGCTCTATGTAGTTTAATTCATAGAACAAAATTATGAATATTAAATGTGTTGTGGAAGCATTTCAGTTAAAATTAGTGTTTGTAAAAGATTTGTTAATTGAATATGATGTTTATATCTTTTGCAGTTTAATAATTAGTGTTTCGTAAAAGATTTGTTAATTGAATATGATGTTTGTCTCTTTTGCAGCTTCTGAAAAAATTTCCAAGGGATCTGGTGTCTCTGAAAAGGGCCCAAGTACTATGCTTCTACATGGGTCGCCCTGATCTATCTTTAGAACTTGTTCAACAGGTTCAACACTATCCACTGAATGAATTTATATTTGTGCTTCTCCCAATGAAGTGAAAAATTGAATACTTTTACTAATAATTCCACTGGCAACTTCTTGCTTGCTTACTTGCTGTAAATTGATTAAAGGAAAATCAATTCTATGGTTCTGCTGTCTCATTTGGGTGTTATAATGATTTGAAAATTCAATAGGTTCTACCCCATAATCAACTAGAAGATTACATTTACGGCATGCTTGCATTTCCCTTACTAGAGCTTGGACAAATGGCAGATGCTGAGGTAGCTGCTAAAAAGGGATTTGAGATCAACAAGCAAGACTTCTGGTCACAACATGCAGTGAGTTGCTGTTATTGTTGTCTGCTTTAAAAAGCATTACTTCTCCTCATGTCTATACTTGACAGTATTATTTGTACATTAACTTGCTATTGTTTAGATTCTGCATGCATCCTCTGTCACCTCATCGGAAGCTGACTGATGTTGGATATATCCTCTTACTAGTCCTGGTCGTGTCTGTTCGAAAACAAATACAGAAAGCAAACAATTGTATTCAAGTTTAGATTATGGACTTAAACCAAGTTACAAATTATCATAAATGTGTGTATTTGCGTGTGTTTTATTATTGTTCATTGTGTTCGGATATTCATGCAGTTGTGCCATGTTCTTCAGTACAAGTGTCGTTTCAAAGAAGCAGTGCAGTTCATGGAAGAATGCTCGTCTACATGGAGTCCTTGTTCATCTTTTATGTATGCATATTAAGCTATTTAACTGTTTCTTACCCGAAATTTCACTTTGTTTTTATTTTATGATGTCATAGATCAATATAAATCTAAATATGTAGGTATACACACAATTGGTGGCACGTAGCTCTTTGTTACTTGGAAGGTCATTCTCCAATGAGAAAAGTCCTAGAGGTTTATGATAATCATATCTGGAAGGAGTTAGAAAAATCTGATGCTGTGAGTCCAGAGGTATGCTATTTTGTAAATATTTTTGCTTGACTGGGATTTTTTTTCTTCTTTTATTTACAAGTCTAAAGTTCTCCCGCATTTAGGTGTACCTGAATGCTCTGGGTTTATTATTGCGGGTTCATGTACGGGGTGAACTTGACTTCTTTGGGGACCGCCTGAAGATCTTAGCTGGTTGTGTAACAGATCAAGTGAGTACACCACCTAATTTTATTTTTTTTCCTCAAAAAAGTGTACTTAAGCTGTTTTTGGAAAGAGTTCAAATCATTGGAGTCATAAATCTTCTAGGAAGCTGATCTTAGAACATATGTTTGGATCTGTTTCTATTTTTATTAGTATACAGTTACTATAATTGGTATATGAGACCTTTTTGGAGATTTATACAAGATTATGCATTAATGGAGTGTGGTAGACGTTTTCTTTGGAGAAACTGTTGTTTTTAAACCTCTACTATTGTCTGTTCTTCACAATGGTTAGATCACACCGGAAGCAAATTTTCTGTGAACATCTGCAAATTTTGGTTTTCACTTGCTCAGACAAATACTTGATGCTGCAATGAACAAAAATAAATGTAGTGACAAACAGTGTGAAGGCATGAAGAGTAATGCATATTACCTTTGTTAGTTTGCATTTAAACCAAGGTACATATAGCTTGATTGCCAATTTTGACGTGTTGATTATGATATTCTCACTTTTTTGTGGGTGTATTCTTCACTAGAGTTTAGTTTCTGTTCTCTTGCAAATTCGCTGACATGAGTCTGCCTAAATTTTGTGTTGTCCACCTGCTTTGCATATGCATTAACGAAATGTAGCATTTACTTCCTAAGTGGATTTGTTAAAGTGATTTTTATTTTATGTTTTCAGAAACTTAACCATTCTCATTTCTTTACCATTTATGGTTTGCATTTTTTAACTGCTCTGAGTAATCTACATGTGCATTACAATGTTCAGGTGAATTGGTATTTGGAGTGGCATCTTGATTTGTTGATATTATGGGCATTAGCTTTTACTGGAGAGCTTTCCAAAGCAGAAGATCTACTTAACGGTCTGAAATCAAGGTTGGAAGAAATTTCTTCCCTTGCATATTTTAGGTGCAATTTGGCTTTTATTTCATTGTAATTGTTTTCCTTTGCTAGACATTCTATGATGAACAAGAAGCAGCAACAATTAATGCTGATAGGAATACAGGTTTGTTCTGATATCCACGTTCTTTGCCATTTATCATTATTTTATCTTTATTTTGATGTCATGTTCAGCTTGCAAAAGCTGTCTATGAATATGGGAGGGGCAATTTCAAAAAAGCATTGGAATCGCTTGATCGAGATTTTGATGCCAATGTTTGTAAGGTATTAGTAATGAGCAATCTCATTGTGTCTATATTATTGCCGTGTTTTCAAATATTGAAGAAATAAGTATGAATTTTTCTTCTTCATGGTAGATAATCGGGGCATCTGATGAACAGCTAGATGTATTCAATGAAGTCTGGTACAATATGTTGCTGAACACAGGACAAGCTGCCAAGGGTATGATACTGCAAACTGCATTCTAACTTCACACAATGGTTCTTTTCTGATTTTGGGTTTGAATTGCAGCAATTGAAGTACTTGAGAAGCGTATCAAGATGAGGGAAGGAGCTCCTTTCATGTGGCGCTTGCTGGTATAGCTCCACCTATACCAGTTAATTATTAGCCAATAATATTTATATATTGACTGACTTTGATGCAAATGACCAACATTTCCTGCATTATTATTTGGTTCAGGAGAGAGCTTATTCCATGGCAGGCAGGGAAGAAGCAGCAATTGCCGGTGAAAAGGCCAGGGCATTAGAAGCTGCATATTTCAAATAGGCTATAACCAGCATGAACAAACAGCTAGACAAAAGTTTTTACCCTGTATTGGGCTTTAGCACGCCGGATGAACTATGGTTCATCCAAGTCTCCCCTGCAAAAATTAGTATCAAAATGTGCGAAATAAAGACACGGATCTTCGTAACATTTACTTTGTAAAATATCAGAAACGAATGTACCAATTGCAACAAGATGGAGCTGGTTATCGATATGTTATTTAATTGTAATGGTTTTTTTTTTTTTTTTTCACTGTACAACTAGATTCCAGTCCCAGTACAAAAGAACAAGATGTAAGCCACGGCTGCAATGCAAGCGACAGGCGATTCACATTCTTTTCTTACCAAACCCTTCTGAGTTCTGGCAGAAGCGATAAATCCCCATTGCTTGTCAGTATGTCAAACCCCGCACACGTGCAGGTGGGCCCCCAAATCGACCCCGCACATTTAATCAAATCATTCAGCCTATTGCCACATCACTGACAATAGAATCGGACCCACGGAGGCCACCTAGCGTACAGCTTCTGATCCTTTTCAGCTCCTCCACTATTTCCTTGGCATCCGGACGGTCATCTTTATCCGCCGCGACGCACCTGAAAGCCAGTTCAGCAAGCGCATCAACACCGTTGATTGTCTCTTCGTCAAGAACCAAAACTGGGTCCACAACCTGATGCAACAACCCCATCTGGATTTTTGATACAACTAAATCAGCTAATGCTATATCTCTCTTATCCCTGCTCTGATCCACCGCTTTCAACCCGGAAATCAATTCCAACAACACAACACCAAAACTGTACACGTCACTCTTTTCAGTCAACCGAAATGAACGGTGATAATCCGGGTCCAAATACCCGGGTGTACCTTGAGGCCCGGTACACACATACTCGGAACCAGAGGACGATGCTTCAGGAAGAACCAAAAGCCTTGACAATCCAAAATCTCCAACCTTAATTCTCATGTCTTTCTCTACAAAAATATTTGAGGAAGTGATGTCTCTGTGAACGATAGGTGGTACAACTGAGAAATGCAAGTACTCAACTGCTAAAGCTGTTTGCAGAGCAATGTCAAGTCTAACTTGCAAAGTCAAAGACACTTTGCGACACAAGCTTTTCGAGCCATGAAGATGTTCTGCGAGAGTCCCGTTAGGAACGTAATCATAGACTAAAAGCAATCCTCTCGGGTCGCTACAGTACCCGTGGAGCTTGACAAGATTTGGGTGATCAATGGAGGACAAAATTAAGATTTCGTTGCAGAAAGATTTTGTGGAGAAGGATTTGCTAGCATGGTGGTGCTTACTGTGAAGGTATTTTACAGCGACGATACGACCATCGAAGAGTTGGCCTAAGTAGACGGATCCAAAACCTCCGTCACCGATTTTGCGTTTCGGGTCGAATTTATTGGTGGAAGATTCGAGCTCTTCGTATGTCAAGACTGGAGGGAGGAGACTTGCTGAACGTTGACGATGAAGAAAGAGAGTTGTTGGGTCTTCTAATTCTGTGGCTGATTTGAATCTTTTAGACCTGAAAATGGCTGTGCCAACTGAAAATGCAAGTAGTATACATGTTAAAGAAAAGATGGAGCTTAATATTGCAATACGGCTGAAGCTATTTTCATGGATCCATGGAGGTGACAGGCGAGATTTGGAGTGGAAACAAATGAAAGACTTATCCGGGTCCGAGGAGTTGAAGCCGCAAACACCGTTGTTAGCTTGACAAGCTTTGCAGCTCGAAAAGTAAGAATCTTGAACTTCATCGTACTCAACTTGGATACCCAGTTTCAAGAAACTATCAACAAACCCTAAAACGTCAGCTTGGCAACCCTGCTCGGATGAGAGAACTCTGTGGGTAGATTCACAGTCTTGGACAAGCTGAGCTGGGTTTTTAACGAGCTTGCATTCCCATGGACAGTGGCTACAGTTAGAAAGATTTGGAGGCGAACAAGGACGAAGAACTGAGAGGCGAGAGCAAGAACTATCAGAGACTCGAAAGGGAGAGCCAGAGAAATTGATAGAGTGATAAGGAATGGAAAGAGAGTGAATAGAAGAGCAATTGTTGTGAGCCTCAGTAGCCGTTGGAGCAGTTTGGGGAGATAGAATAAGAGAGCTGGAGTTAGGTTCGTAGCGAAGGAGAGCAAAATTGAGGTTATTAATGGAGATAATAGAGTATGGTAAAGAGCATTTAATGTGAAAAAAAGGGTGGCCGCAGCCGGGCGATGAAGAGAAAGGAAACGGAGGAGTTGATGAAGTGAAGGGTGGACAGGAAGATCTAGGCGATGTCTCTGGTTGGGTAGAACATGATGCGTGAACGGCTCTGCAAATAGTTAAGACCCAGCTAAGTATTAATAAGGTGATTAAAAGGAAGAAAGAGAAGCGTGGAGACGGAGGCATGGGGAAATATATTGGAAAGGGAAGTGGAAATTGCTTGGGCTGTTATCGTTGTTGTTGACATGAAAGGAGAAATCTGAATCCTAGAAATCTCGATCTAGATACAGAGTGTTGAAGGGAAGGGTTATCTGTTGCCTAGGTTCTTGGAGCAGAGAGAAAGGGAGAGAGAAAGGAAAGGAAGAGTGACGGAGTGGGTACGTGAAATGAGGTGGAGTGAAGACAAAATATACTCTCGAAAACAGTGGGCGGAGAACAGAAGAGATGGACAAAGTAGACTTACTAGGCCCAGTCTGGTGGTGCTTCTGTTTATCTATTCTTTATTAAAAAAAGCTGATGCTTAGGCCTTGGGTGTCTTAAAACACAACGCCGCACTTCTAGGTGACCTTACAAGTCACAACCCATCAGAAGGTCGTCTTTTTCGGACGACGAATGTGACCTTATGGTCTTCGTTATAATCATCGTGCTTGCTGCCTTTATTTCCTTTTTGACAGGTGTGTAAATTGGGATGGCTGGTTGTGTGCTGATTATTAGTCCATTATTATAATCTAATTCTAATGCAAAATCTGGCATGAATCTAAAAATGGGAATAAAATTGACAGCCCAACAAAAACTCAAAATCATGTTCATATTGAATCTCATTTATATTTATAATAATAAAAGCCAATACCAGAGCACCACGCCCACGATCAAAGGCTTAGGTTTGGTCATCGGAATTCTAGATTCAATTAAATTAATTATATTATATGGGACTCTGTCTGTGTATTGAAATCCTATTGGGCTGAACAGACATGGCCCAATTGTTTGGCCCAAATTAACTAACGGGCTGAATTGAATGTTTGGGTGTTCAGGGACTAGACTGCTACACTGCTCACTCATGGAGAATTTTAAGTTTTAGCTTTTCTAATTTGACCATGACTAAGTTGATCAGGAAACATATCATTTTATAAATCCATGACGTATTCTTAGGATTCTTACAAGTCTTCGATCTCGGCTTCTGGAGGAACAACACTTTCGTCTTCCGTCTTCAAACAGCCCAGAACAAAAACAAAGCCCACGCGTCATATTTATAACCCTCATTCAACTACCCCGCAACGCCCAACTCTTGCAATCCAGCCATCTCACGCACTCTTACCGCGTGCTTGTCCTCCAATATTTATTCATGGTTTGGTCAACCAGGTTTTAAAGTCTTCTTCTCCTGGTAATTTCGTTGTCATCTTCCACAATTCTCGTTTATTAAGGATTACCAACAGCAAAAATCAAACAAATTCGCCTTTTCCCCTCAATTAAATAAATACTATTCTGTGAATAAATAATTCATCACCCAAAAAGTTGCAGTACTATTGATTGTATATGGAGCTCTTTAGCAAAGCCAAGGCAGTCAAGCTTCGCAGTCATCTGGATAAATATTTAGTCGCAGACGATGATCAAGAAACGGTGCGTCAGAGCAGAAATGGGTCTTCGTTGAAGAAAGCTATATGGTTTGTCGAGTTAGTTCCGAACAAAGACAACGTCATCCGTCTCAAAAGCTGCCATGGCAAGTACTTAACACCTTCTGATGTTCCCTTTCTTCTGGGTATGACTGGGAATAAAGTGTTACAAACTCTTCCGGAGAAGAACATGGACTGGGATATTGAGTGGGAGCCTATAAGAGATGGGTTTCAGATCAAGCTCAAATCATGGTGCAGTAAGTTTTTACGAGCAAACGGAGGAACGCCGCCCTGGAGAAACTCGATAACTCATGATGAACCACATACTGGTTCAACGATGAATTGGATTTTGTGGGATGTTGAGGTGGTTGAGGTGCCGGAAACGGGATCGTTTATGGAGTATCTGACGTCTGTTTCGAGCTTTTCTTCGGTTTCTGATGATGTATTGGAGGTTTTGTCTGATGGTGTATTGGGTTCAGGACCAGAGTCACCCATTTCAGTCGTGTCGCCGATGAAGATGAAGTCTTCCAGGTTCTCAATTTTCTCGACACTTCCGCCTAGATTATCTACAAAGAAGGTATGCGATTAGTCATCTTAATTAACTTGTTAAATTATTAACTATGATTTGCTCAATCTTTTGGCTTATTCATTTGGTACATATATTTATTTTCTTAATTTGTTTAGATGATATTGTCAGATACTGTGGCTAAATTAATAATTGATGCTCTCTCGCTTGCTATAGGAGACAAAGATTGATTTCTGCATATCTATCATGCATTACCCTATCTGAAAACCTAATCAGCCCCGTTTGGTTTACGGGATAAGACATGAATAGAATTAAAATAGTTTAATCTCAACGAGGGATAGAATAAATAGACGAGATTCACGTAAACATATTTAAAAAAATAATAAAATAATTTATATTATAAAATTTTTGATATAATATAAAATAGGATAAGATAAATATTTAAAATTAAAAAATAATTTATAAATAATTTAAATTAATATTTTTAAATATTAATAATAATATTTTATTTTTATTTTAAATAATTATTTATTTTATTTATATTTTAATAAAATTATATATAATTTTATCATATATTAAATATAATATAATATTACACATAATTTTATTTTATCTTATTATATTATATGTTATTTTATCATATCATAAATTGTTAATTTTATCATATCTTATTTTATATAACTTTTAATATATTGTATGTCCTATAAAAAGGTAATTAATTTTAATTAATAATAAATTGGTAAGGATTAATATAATGAAATAAATATAAAACCAAATTAATTCTGCCTTTTGACATCGTAGGATAGCCATGCCCTCCTTTTATCTTATGAAATTACGGTGAGTCATAACTCAATACAATAAGTGTGCCTACCAACCCTAGAGCACTACACAAAAACGCACTACTCCACTCTCCACGGCACACATTTAATTCGGGTCAAGTTTTCATTTTTCCGGGCCATTCTAGTTATGGCATTAGTTTAGTCTTTGTCGTCAAAACATTTATACAATCTTTCTACATACATACTTCATTCTGTAATAACTTCCACGCAGGATTGAAAACACACACATATGTCTTATTGTTTTGCCAATCAAGAAGCGAAATTAAACAAAGATATACATAATCATTCCTTGTACGTGTGATTTTGCTAATTAACTTGTTAATTAGGCCCCAAATCTACCAAATTTAGGATGTAATTAACTGGTTTAAGAAACATAATCAACGAGCTAGCAGAATCATCTTTATCCAAATAGAGTTCACGACCCATTTATGTATATATGTTTGCATGTGAGAGGTAGGATTATATGTCATGACTTGCTGTCTTTTTATCCTTTTACTCTACTTAACTCTAAACTACATCTGCATTCATGCAAATGTCAACAAAATTATTTTCAGACAGTGAAATATTGTTGACTGGTTCAACGCCGTTATTTGATTATACGTCTAAATCTATTTCTTTAAAAGATTATAGTACATCTTATATTTATATATCACCTTGTCCGAATTATCCTACCGGCTACCACGAAATTTCCCAAAATATTGCATTTAATCTGTGCGGAACAGCAATAACTCGCGCGAAATGCAGACGCGACAATTAATAATAATCCGACCCATGTGACAGGCCGCATCGTTTTCACCGCGTGCCACCTTCTGTCCACCGTGGCAACACATTTCAACCGCGTTGTGGATGAGAGAAATAAATGCACGTCAAGTTTCAACACTCTTTTTGTCTAAGATTTTCTCTTTTCTGTTTCAGACAATATCTAAATCCAACGGTAGCCAAAGCGGGATGGATTTCTTTCGGAACGCAAAAGCGGTGCGTCTCCTTAGCCACCATGACAAGTTTCTCGTAGCGGAGGAAGATGAAGAGTCCGTCACCCAAGACCGTAACGGATCAGCCAAGAACGCTAAATGGAATGTGGAACTCGTACCCGGATCGCAAAATATAATTCGTCTCCAGAGCTGTTATGGCAAGTACCTGACGGTGTCGAACCAGCTGTTCTTGCTTGGTATGACTGGTCGAAAAGTGGTCCAGTCATTGCCCGGAAGACTTGATTCTTCTGTTGAGTGGGAACCCGTCAGAGAAGGGAATCAAGTCAAGCTCAAAACGCGGTACGGTCATTTCTTGAGAGCCAACGGTGGATTACCTCCCTGGAGAAACTCAGTGACTCATGATATTCCTCATAGGACTGCAACTCAAGAGTGGGTTTTGTGGGATGTTCATGTTGTTGAGATTCAAGTTGTTCAGTCTCCAGGTCATCCAGAAGCTCCGGCTCCACCACCAATTTCCCATTCCGACTCTTTAGATTTCGAGTCCAGTTCACCTTCCTCTGTTTCGGTTAAAACTGGGAATTTACCAAGACAAGAGGTTCGCGATCTGTACAAATTTTGGTATAGTTTAACTTTTGTTTTGGGTTGTTTTCATTTTCTTTGATTTGTTTGTTTATGATTTTTTCAGTCGAGTGATTCTTATGTGGGTTCGCCGCCTAAGTCTGAAGGGAGGACTATATACTACCATGTGGCAAATGAGAGTGGAGAGGTTGATGATGATTCTTTGGAGGGGTATGCTTTGACCTTTAAGGGGAATGGAGTTAATGAATTGACCCAAAAATTAAGGGAAGAGTTAGGTCTTCAGGACATTGTCGTGTGTACTCGAAGTCCATTGGATGCAAAGCTTTATCCTTTGCGATTGCAGCTTCCACCAAACAATGCGGATATGCATGTAGTCGTAGTTCCGTCGTCTTCGCAAGGTGGAAATTTTCCTTTCAATTTGGCGGCTTATTGATAATTTATGATTAATTCTATATACAATAGGTTAATTTTTTGCTCCATAACTTGAAAGAAGTTATGTCATAAGTTAGTTTACATAGTAATTAGTTTTGCAGCCTGTTAATGTTATGTGTCGCTTCTGCGTGCATGATATAGTTGCTCGTAGCAATGTTTGCAGATTGTACATTTTGTGATCTGTTTGGTTCTTTGGAAAAATAATTTTTTTTTACTGTTTCAGTTGTTTTTTATTTATTAGAATGCTAGTTGTATTGTCTCATATTTACTTATTTTAATACTACATCATAAAAAACTAATGAAGTGTTATGTTTTATGAGTTCAGTTAGAGAAATTTTTTCTAGCTTTAGAAATTGGGGTTTGTTACTTCCTTTGATTCAAACAATTCTTGACATAGGAGGTTTGTTAATTGGGGAAGACATGTAGGAGTTCTTTAGTAATTATCTAATCAATTCAGTGAAGTAATGATAATACCAAAATATTTCAATTTCATTAGATAGGTCTTCATTTTCTAACCAATATATTTGGTATAGTTGTTGATATACAGTTGTTGTGGAAATATCATTCTGGGTGTTTCAAGAACCGAGAACCCGAAGTGAATGTGGATCTGAGATGTGTAGTTGATCCCGGAAAGAGTTGGAAATCAGCATAATGGTGGTCACTGGAGTAGAGTTTATAGCATTGTGAACTGGGTTTGTGTTGTCAATTTTGCACCCGCAATTGCTGATGATGGGGTGCTAGGTCTTTTGTAGTGTTTCTTTAAAGCAATTAGGATCACAGAAAAGCTAATAATGTAGGTTAGGTGAACTAATATGGACCTAAATACTTGTTGCTGAGTTAACATGTGGAAAGTATGTTGTGTAACTGGCCATATTTGAAGATGATTTTTGATACACAATATTGCTTAGACAGTAATGTGAAACATTTTCTCATGAACTTGAGATTTTCTTTTTAGTATGCTAAGGAGGCGTTGTTCACGTTGTTGACTTGATGCTGAAGATAATCTTAAAAATTGACTTCTTTTCTGTTTCACTCTCTTGAGATAGGATGCAATTGATGTTGCATCTCTGCTCTTTGCCTGATAAGTCTGGTGCTTCATTACAAGATACATGTCAAGTATTTTTCTTAGAACATTGAGCATATAATAGTTGTTCCTTTAGGAAAAGTGATGATTTTGAAAATTTGGTGAGTAATGCTGTAATCTAGATAATTCAGACTCTAAAGTTAGCTCACTGAGGAAACTCTTATGCAACTTGTACTTTTGTTTCTCTTACTCCATTTCAGATGGTGGTTTCCCTTATCTTTTTGCTGACATTTTGCTCTGTTTTATTTGATATATCAGTGGCAAAAGAATTCTCAAAACGTGGCACTGCATCATAACATGCATTGGGCAGCCATTGCAATTTCTGTACATTCCAAATGGGGCCTATTGCTATACTAGTTGGAAGCATTCAGGGGTTCAGTAAAGCATAAACGGTGGTTCTTTTAGCCTATTCTGGTGGCACAGCAGGAACTTCAGTAGTCGAGTGGAGGGAAGCATAAGTGAATGAAATTCTCTGGTGTCACTGAGGATCATTACAGTACTCTTTTCCTGCTTACAATGCTTCACAATTTTATACTGCTTGCAAGAATTATTTAATATCTTCGTTGGTTCATTTATCAATTTTGCTGTAAAATTTTTATGCAAACCATTTTCATGTTTGAAAATGTATGTTAATGGTTCAGAACTTCCAGCTGCTTACAATCTTGTAAAACCGTTGCTTACTTCGAATACAACATATAATTTGTTGGCCCGACATCTCTCATTTTTCGTCTTCTTATGCTATTATCCGGCACTGGAGTACTTGCATTATGTTTAGTCACATTACATGCATAATCAAAGAGCATAAAGAATTTCAATCAAATATGGAGTGATTCACCTTTATGAATGAACAAACCACAAGAAATGGGAAGAATGATTAGTTTTGTAAGTGATGTATTAGGGCGGCTGGAACTGATAGGCATGTGCATTTTGCTAGTGAGAAGATGAGTTGGAATCAATTCGACGTGGTTAAAGGAGCTAATTATCACGGGACGCAGCTTTTCGCTAATTATCGTGCAGCACTTAGTTAGGTTTTATGCACAATTCTAATTAAGTAAGCCTCTAATTTGTGCGGAAGCTTGGACTTGGAGGTTATTTGTAGCAACTCAACGAGAGAAAACATAAGATGGAGCTTTGTACGAAGAAAATTATATTATTTCACAAATGATTACAAGATTGTAGGAAAAGAGAATGGTAGAATGGTTTGGCTAAATGAGGTCACCACCTATTTATAGAATTTCCTTATCATAAATATGTGGCCATAATTTTAAGTCTAGAAAACTCTATAAGATATTTACAAAGAACATTCTAGAATATTCTAGGATGTGTTAGTTATCTTCAATGTTTTAGAACTTTCCGAAATGTACTAGATTCGTTCGAATCACACTAAAGGTTCTAGAATATTCTAAAAGGTTCCGGGGGCATCTAGATGGCTCCGGAACGTTCTAGAAGGTTACGAAATTTTTTAGAAGATTTCGAAACTCTTAAGAAATATCTTCCTTTTTCCGGATGTCCTTGCATAGCGGCAAAAAATTTTACCTTTGAAAGGCGATTCGTGACATTCTCCCCCACCTGAGTCCTTGACGCCCTTGTCAAGTCTTCTTTGTTTGTATACATAGACTACATGGCGAAATTGCCATAGGTCTTCCTCCTTCTCCCAACTTGCCTCGTGATTTAGCAAATTCTTCCATTTGACTAAATACTCCAAGTAGTTGGAGATTCCTTGTTTCCGAATTAGTTGATCCGCAAGGATTTCTTCGACTTCACAATCGAAGGAGGTTAAGTTGGTGAGCGGCACTCTATGCGATTTACCGCGACTTGAATCTTCCGCATCTGTATGATATGGCTTCAAGCAGCTCACATGGAAGACTGAATGAATTCTCATCTTGCGTGGCAATTCAATCCGATAAGAAACCTTTTTGACCTTTGCAAGGATAGGAAAAGGTCCCTCATACTTGCGTACCAGTCCCGGATGTACTTGGCGCAGCACCTTGAATTGTCGAGGTGGTAGCTTTATTAAGACAAGGTCGCCGACTTGGAACTCTAACGGTCTTCGACTTTTGTCCGCCCATTTCTTCATCTTCTTAGACGCTTTGTCCAAGTAGACTTTGGCCACGTTTAGTTGTTCTTGCCAACCTTTGACCCATTTGTAGGCAGAGGGGCTACAACTCGTATAACCTTTGATCGTTGCTTGTGGCATTAAGGGTTGTCGTCCTGTCACGATCTCGAAAGGGCTATGTTAAGTGGCCTCACTTCGCTGCAAGTTGTAGGAGAATTGCGCCACATTCATTAACTTCGCCCAATCATGTTGGTTGGCACTTATGAAGTGCTGTAAGTACATCTTTAACAATGCGTTCACCCGCTAAGTTTGGCCGTCGGTTTGTGGGTGGAAGCTTGTGGAGAAATGGAGATTCGATCCTATGAGCTTGAAGAGTTCTCTCCAAAACTTGCCGATGAACCTTGGATCTCTGTCACTGATGTATTGCGAAGTAAGCCCCAATATTTCACAACATGCTTGAAAAACAAGTAGGCCGCTTCCTCGACAGTGCAGTCTCGTGGGGCTGGAATAAAAGTGTCATGCTTCGACAATTTATCCACCACAACCATGATGGAACCACATCTTTCTGATTTTGGAAGTGCTGAAATGAAATTCATTGTAACACACTCCTATAGATGTTCAGGAATAGGAAGAGGTTCAAACAAATTTGGTAGGTGCTTGTGCTCGACTTTGTCTTGTTGGTATACAAGACAAGTCTTTACATACGCCTTAACGTCATCCCTTATTCATAGCCAATAGTATAAATCTCCAAGTAAGGCTATCGTGCGTCGAGTACCAGGATGTCCTGCCCACTTTGAATCATGGCACTCCTTTATCAATTCCTTTTGCACACTTTCCCACTTTGGAATGTAAAGACGATTGCCGACAGTATAGAGAATGCCGTCTTGTTCCCAAAATCGCCTTGTCTTGCCTTATCGGCACAGCTCCATAAGACTTTTGGCGAATTGATCATTTGTCAAGCCTTTCTTTACTCAGTCCAATATGTCGCATTCAGGTTGGCTGATGTTGGCAAACTCTGTTTTGCAGCTCAATGCATCAGCTACGACATTGGCTTTCCCAGGCTTGTACTCCATAATATAGTCAAATTCTGCCAAGAAATCTTGCCAATGTGCTTGCTTGGGGCTGAGTTTCTTCTGATTTTAGAAGTAACTAGTCACTACATTGTCAGTCTTGATCACGAACCGGCTTCCAAGTAAATAATGGTGCCATACTCGCAAGCAATGGATGATCGCAATCATCTCCTTATCGTGCACGGGATACCTCCGCTCCATGTCATTAAACTTGCGACTCTCGTAGGCGATGGGGTCTCCGTCCTGCATAAGCACACCCCCAATAGCAAAGTCCGACGCATCCGTGTTCACCTCGAATGGTTTGAAGTAGTCGGGCAGCGAGAAAACCGGCTCCTCCATCACGGCTTGCTTAAGATCCTCGAAGGCTTTTTGACATGCGGGTGACCAATCCCATATTTCATTCTTTTTAAGCAAATTTGTCAAGGGTGTTGCTCTAGCGGAATACCCTTAAATGAGTCGTCGATAATAGTTGACAAGGCCAAGGAATGATCTTAACTCCGTTACTGTAGTAGGGGGTTTCCATTCTTGGATGGCACGTACCTTGGCCGTATCCATGTGTATCCGTCCATCATATATTTTGTGCCCCAAAAACATCACCTCATGCTGGGCGAACGAGCATTTCTCCTTTTTTACATATAGCTCGTTTTCTTTTAGCACTTGGAAGACACGCCTTAAGTGTTCTAAATGCTCCTTAAGGCTCTCGCTATAGATTACAATGTCATCCAAGTATACCACCACGAACTTATCGAGGAACGGGTGGAAAATCTTGTTTATAAGGGTGCAAAATGTGGAAGGTGCATTAGTGAGGCCGAATGGCATGACTAGAAACTCATAAGATCCATACCTCGTCACGCACGTTGTCTTCAGTTCATCTCCCTCAATAATGCGCACTTGCCAATAGCCAGATCTCAGATCAAGCTTGGAGAACCATCTTGCATTTCCAAGTCGATCAAACAAGTCATCAATGCGAGGAATCAGGTAACGGTTCTTGACCGTTACCTTGTTTAGGGTACGGTAGTTTATACACATACACAAGCTCCCATCATGCTTACGCTGGAATAGAACTAGTGCGCCAAATGGTGCTTTAGAAGGCCTCACGAATCCCGCATCCAAGAGCTCCTTTAACTGCTTTTGGAGTTTCTCGAGCTCGGGGTGGAGCCATGTGGTAAGGACCCATTGTTGGAGGTCTAGCACCAGGTTCGAGTTCTATCTCGTGGTCCACCTCTCACCTTGGTGGAAGCTTCTTTGGCAACTCCGGCAGCATCACATCTTTGAATTCTTGGAGTATGCTTTGCACTTCCTTTGGGACATCAAGCGTCGATGTTGGAGAATCGTCTTCCTTTAGCATGGTCAAGTAAGTCTCCTCGCCTTTCTTGATTCCTTTCGCCACTTGTAAAGTGGACAACACCTTTGAGCCAACATATCTCCGCCCAATTGGCACTTTGTGGAACTTTCCCTCATCACTGAATTCTATGCACCCATCATTTGTGAAGGTGAAGGGCAACATTTTATCGATGAATTCATTGCCCAACACCAATTGGAAGTCGCTCATCGGCATGACATTCAGGTCAATCTTGCCGCTCCAAGATCCAATATGGATCGGCACATTTCGAGCAACTCCATAGATTGGCTAAGGAGGTTGATCAACAATCTTCACCCATCCTGGCTCTTTGGTGAGCGTTAGGCCCAACTGCTTTGCAAGACTCGTTGCAATCAAGTATTGGTTAGCACCACAATCAATAAAAGCTTTGAAGCTTAACCCATTTATGCTGGCATCAACGTATTTCAACGTCTTGCCGGGATTAAGCTTCGTCACCATCTTGGCCTTGGTCACCACCCCCTTTGGCACTTCTTTAGCCTTGATTGAGTTGAGGACGCGCATCGAACCCAAGTGTACATCCTCTTGGGACTTCTCGTAGGCACTAATGATGGCATTTAGCTTGGTGCACTGCGGGCATTCCTTAGTGTGATACGCTCCTCCGCAAAGAAAGCAATTCCACTTCCGCTTGTCGTGCGCTCTATGGTCATCGTGTCACCTTTCACTGTCCCTTGGTGGTCGACTAGATTACGGATCTACCTTGTGAGGTCGATCTCCCCCACTTTTCTCATGGCTGCTTCGGCTAGGATTAGAGGTGGGCTTCTTGCCTTTTTCACTCTTCGACAGCTCACGTTGGAACTCGATGAGGGTTTCAGCTACCGCAATGGCTGAAGTAAGGTTTTGCACATTTCGCCTCTTAAGTTCTTGCTCCGCCCATGTTTGCAATCCATCAAGGAAAAATAGCAACCGACTCTTCTCGGGTATGTTAGAGATCTCCAGCATTAGGGAATTATATTCCCTTATGTAGTCTTTAATCGACTCGTGCTGTTTTAGGCCCCAAAGTCTTCGCATCGCCACTTCTTCAGCATTCTTCGAGTAGAATTGCTTTTTGAATTCTGCCTTGAATGCCTCCCAAGTGTTGATGACGCACAATCCCCTCTCCATCTCGGTGTGTCGACGTCTCCACCATAGTGCCGCATCATGCTCGAAATAGAGGGTACAAGTGCCAATCTTGATGGATTCATCACAGATGTTCATGGCATCTAGGTAACGCTCCATCATCCAAAGAAAGTTCTCGAGTTCCTTAGCATCGCGTTTGCCTCCATACTTCAGTGGGTCAAGTGCCAAACTCTAATTTTTAGCATGCTACTCGCCATAGCACCCGCCGTAATTGCAGCTTTGCATAATGTGAGGTCTAGCCTAATTGCATCCATCCCGTATCGGTAGCATTTGTCTTTGCTACCATACTCCTTTTGAATTCTTCCATGGCCTGTGTCATAGATGAAACAAAAGAGTTCAAAGCGTCATGGAACTTACCTTCCATTTCGGCAGCATTATTGTCGTCACGCTCTCGCTCCTTTATCCTGAGTCGAGAGTGTCGAATCGATCATGCACATCTCCCATGGCTAATTCGAGCTTGGCCAATCTTGCCTCAATTGAGCGCAATACGTCCTTGGAAACAGAGCG
>JAXCLQ010000009.1:6855920-6868482 GCA_035584115.1 Cedrela odorata | reverse complement strand
TCTTCTTGCAGCACCTCGGTGACGTTGCTAGGTTCTGCCTCCTTGCTTGCCATGGTAAAAGATAAACCTTACGTAGCTCAGTATTGTCCACGCACCAAGCTCTGATATCACGTGTCACGGGACGCGGCTTTTCGCTAATCACCGTGCGGCACTTAGCCAAGTTTTATGCACAATTCCAACTAAGTAACCTTTGATTTGTGTAGAAGCTTGGACTTGGAGGTTATTTGTAACAACTCAATAAGAGAAAACACAAGAAAGAGCTTTGTATGAAGAAAATTGTATTACTTCACAAATAGTTACAAGATTATAGGAAGAGAGAATGGTAGGATGGTAGGATGGTTTGACCAAATGAGGCCACCACCTATTTATTGAATTTCCTTGCCACAAATGTGTGGCCATAATCTAAGTCTAGAAAACTCTACAAGATATTTACAAAAAATATTCTAGAATATTCTAGAATGTACTAATTATTTTCAATGTTGTAGAACTTTTCGAAATGTATTAAATTTGTTCGGATCATATTAGAGACTTTAGAATGTTCTAAAAAGTTCCGGGGCATCTAAATGGTTCCGAAATATTTTAGAAGAGTCCGAAATTCTTAATAAATATCTTCTTTTTTTTAAATGTCCTTGCATAACAGCTAAAAGTTTTACCCTTAAAAGACCGTTCGTGACATAATGCTTTGATTGAAAATATGACTTTGGAGGCTGGAGTGGTAAAACAAGAATCAAGATTTCCAAAATTAATTGACATATTAGCACTGAAAAATTATAAATAATAGTTGTTGGGTTGACCACTATCTCTTCATATTTCATATATTTATTGGTATTTAATTCCTAGTGTTCATAATGTGGAAGAAGTAACATTGTACTTGTACAAGACAATTTTTCTTACCAAAATGCACTTCAATTTAATATACAATACAGCCTTCCCAGTGTAACAAATTAACTATAAATCTCACATTCAATGTGAACTCTTTTATACAACCGCCATCACCAATAATCCAAGCATGAGCAGGAACCATCTTTAAAGTGATGAAATCTGGCACGATCTCTCACAATAATATCGACGTTGAAGATTCTAGAGATCAATTTACTTATCTCGTGACAGTCATTGCATACCCGAAGATTCTTAAACACACGTATTGGCATGCCCGGTTTCAAGTTTAAGATTCCCAGAGCAATGGCAAGTCTCTCACTATGCAGCCTGAGGGAGTGTTGTTTGCCATCAGCTAGCTCATCAACCATAGTTGCTTGCGAATAGTCAGGTGTATAGCCTATAGACTTCAGTTTGTCATCAATCACATCTAGAACCCCATATATTTCTTGAGTTTGAGGATGAGAGGTATCTCCAGCAAAAAATTCGTGCGCAATACCATCTATCTCTATTGAACTGCAGCCAGGCTCTTTTGCTATGCCTTTATCAGTCATCAATTTCCTAACCAACCCGACATCATTCCACCTGCTAGCTGATGCATAAACTCTTGATAAAAGCACGTAAACGCCACTGCAAATGCCTCCTTCCGATTCAATAATCTGCTTGGCCACTTCTTCACTTAGCTCGACACTTGCATTTTGTTTGCAACAAGCGTTAAGAAGACTCCTCCATATTACAGCATCAGGTTTCATTGGCATTTTGGACACAAGATTGAGAGCTTCATCAATGTGCCCAGCACGAGCAAGAAGATCAACCAGGCATCCATAGTGCTCTAGGACAGGTGTAATATTGGACTCTTTTATCATCATATCAAAATAATACCGGCCCTCACTGACCATGCCTCTATGATTACAGGCACTTAAAACACCAACAAATGTAATTGAATTTGGGGAAAAACTCTCCTCTTCAACCAAGCGATCAAAATATTCCAGTGCTGCCTCAGCATGCCCATGCATGGCAAGTCCTAGAATTATCGAATTCCATGAAGTCAAATCAAGTTTAGGCATCCTCTCAAAGACTTGTTTAGCAATTTCTAATGACGCACATTTGCAATACATTTCAATTAACGAATTATTGACCAAAACATCCGAAACTAAATCTGAGTCGCACATTCTCAAAATATAAGCATGTGCCCACATCCCTAGAGACAAAGTACCCAAACCAGCACAAGCAGTTATAATACTTTGCAACGTATATCCATCTGGTTTAAACAAATTCTGCATTCGACCAAACAGTTTCAAGGCAGAATCAAACTCACCAAACTGAACAAACGCATCAATCATAACATTCCACGAAACCAAGCTTCTGTCAACCATATTATCGAACACTTTCTTCGCCAAGTCTAAATGCCCACAAGATGCATAAAAATGAATCAAACTATTATTTATATATACATCGGAGCCGAACCCATGTTTCACAACCTGGCCATGTGCTTGTTTTCCTTCTGATAAAGCAAACAAGTAAGCACAGGCTTTTAAAGCAAACGGGAACGTATGTTTATCAGGCAAAACGTATCCTTGCTCCAACATTCTCTTATAAGTCTTTATAGCTTGTTCTTTGGTATCAACGTTTTTTGCGCAAGCTCTGATAAGCGTGTTCCACATAAAAGAATTGGGATTCTCGATTTGATCGAAAACACGATATGCGTAGTCAAGGTCATCAAAGGACGCGCAATGAAGAATTCTACTGTAAATAAAAAACGAGTTTTGACGGTGAGGCAACGTGGTACGCAGAACTTGAGCATGGATTTGTTTAAGCTGAGACATGTTTGTACATTCAGTCAATGACGAGAGTAGAAGACTGTGATTGTTAAACGTGGCGTCATTCTTATTGGTGACGGCGAGAGATTGAGGAGGTGAGCTTGGCGCTGTTGCCAGGACCATTTTCACAAACAGTTTGTTTGTTGAATCGGATTCAACTACAAGCTACAACTGAACCCTTTTTATTCAAACGAAGGAATGGACAAAACCATAAGCCCAACCCCAAGCCCAACCCCAAGCCCAAGCCCAATGAACCGGCCCAACTTGCATAATTGAATAAATGATTGGGGGGTTAGGTAAGATGTTGTTATCAAGTAAAATAATGGAAACGTATAAAGAAGACAGCGAATGAATCAATGAATATAGCAACACGATGTCGTTTTCTGGATATAAAAAAACATATCTAACGATTCCCTCTTTCCATTTCGCATCGCAAGACTCTTACATAAAACATGATAGAGCTATGACTCTACTACTACTACTACTACTACACTACTGCACGTTCTCTTTTTATTGTTCACTAAATGGTTTTCGATACCCTCACATGCCTGTTACGCTAAAAACTTAACCACTTTCGAATTTTCTAGATTTCATTAATTATTTTAATTAATAAATTCAATTTGATGCATTAAATTAATTTCATTTTAAAGATTAAATTTTAAGAAGTTGTTAAAGTAGTAAATTATTATTTTTGGTAATTAGGATATATAATTTATGTAAATAAATAAAGGGAAATTATTACTGGCTTTCACGACCTTATCAATACTACAGCTGTGACGGCAGCAACCTCACCTTCCGTTAAAAATATCCACAAGCGCGTAGATTGATTGGCTTATTAAAGCTACTCTCCACTTGCATTGCGCGTTGGTTTTGGGTTTGCCTTTAGAGTGCAGTTTGGTTAAGAATCCCGACCGACTCGCCGGTTCTCTTACTCCTTCAGTCTCCATACGTCGTAACCTCCACAAATTCACCAACACTTTCTCTGCATAAAAGCAACGCCAGGGTTCCTTCACTTATCCGCCACAATGGGAGTTGATTACTACAATATACTGAAAGTGAGCCGCAGCGCCACGGAGGACGACCTCAAAAAGTCCTACAAGAGACTGGCGATGAAGTGGCATCCCGACAAGAATCCCATCAACAAGAAAGACGCGGAAGCCAAGTTTAAGCAAATATCGGAGGCGTATGACGTGTTATGCGATCCACAGAAGCGGCAGATCTACGATTTTTACGGCGAGGAGGGGCTCAAGGCTACTGAGTTCACTACGCCGTCGTATAATGGTAAAGTTAGTGGACCACACAGTAATTCGAATTATGGATTCAGGTATAATCCGCGAGATGCGGAGGATATATTTGCTGAGTTTTTCGGCGGATCGAGCGGGAAGAGTCGCGCGTTTTATAAGAATGGTGTGAATGGTGATGTTGGTAAGAATTCGGGAAGCGTGAAGGCGGCAGCGATTGAGAGTAAATTGGTGTGTAGTTTGGAGGAGCTTTATAAGGGTGCTAGAAAGAAAATGAAGATTTCCCGCGTTGTTCCTGATGAATTTGGGTAATTAATTTGAATTTATTATTAGTATTTTTTTTTATTTTGCGTAATTGGGTATATGGATTGATGAAAAATTTAGGTGGTTAATTACCGAACTATGTTGAAGATTATATGGTCACATCAGAATATGAATTCATACTATCAATTGTAGCTTGTATTATATATATCAGGTTGAGAAATCTTAATTATAGGTGAACAGTGATTAACGGAGAACTTGACTTAACGGTTGACATATCAGCAGCCTGCTTGGTAGGTTAATTAGATGAATTTTGTTCAATTACACATAGACACGTGCCCGCGAGTGTGAAAGGTGCTGAATTGAAAATTTTGTTTAGTTCATGCTTAGGTTTGCTGGATTTTCTCCTATTGATTAGGTAGAGGGATGTATATGTGTAAGTGTGATAGGTGCTGGAGGCTTGAACGGCATTAACAATTGCAGAACTGAAAATAACGTTATTAGATCTTTTGGTCCTGCTTTGAATTGACAATATCGGTTAGAACTTTCTGCAGTTCTGGGTTGTGACCAAACCATTTAACTCAAAATAAGTTGCAGCTGAGTACTGTTATGTGTGTATCTATACTGAAATTGTTTGAAATTTAGTTATCTTTATTCGGGAAAGATCTTAACCATTTGGCAAAATGTGGAGTATAATTAGTAGAGTTGCAGCTGTTTACAGACTGTATATCTATACTGATTATTTGGAACATAATTTTGGATTTGTTTCTTCAGAGGGAAATATCTTAATCATTTATTTGTTATTTTTTGAGTGCTGCTTTATTTATTTCTTTTGGATTCTTTATTTTTCCTTAGTTTGATATAAGGTAATCGTGTTTCAGTAAGTCAAAAACCATTGAGGAAATCTTGAAAATTGATATTAAACCTGGCTGGAAGAAGGGCACCAAGATCACTTTCCCCGAGAAAGGAAACCAAGAACCTGGTGTCACTCCAGCTGATCTTATTTTTGTGGTAGATGAGAAATCCCATCCTGTTTTCAAGAGGGACGGGAATGATCTGGTGGTCAATCAGAAAATCTCTTTGCTGGAGGCCCTTACTGGGATGACTGTTAATTTGACAGGCTTGGATGGAAGGAATCTCACAATCCCTGTGACAGATATAATCAAACCAGGTCATGAGGTGGTCATCCCAAATGAAGGAATGCCAATCTCAAAAGATCCCGGTAAGAAAGGAAACCTTTTAATTAAGTTTGATATCACGTTTCCATCAAGGCTTAGTTTCGAGCAGAAATCTGATTTGAAGAGAGTACTGGGTGGGATTGATATCTAGTTTGAAATTCAAGCCTGATTAATACGAGATAATTAGATGTAAATATGTTAAGTTTCCCGCTCTCGAAGTGGAAAGATTGTGCATAGTAGGAAACAAAATGCTTGAAGAGTTGCAAGTAGGAGCAGCAGTGCATTCTTCGTAGTATGGAGGGGAAAATCTTTGATCTTCTGCAACTGCATGCCCAAATGCCACAAGTTTGATGTTAATCTGTATACTAGTAATGTAGTACTAGTTCCTTGATCAAATCTTAAAGGTGAAAAACCTTTTGTATTATTGATTTTGCAAATAATAAATTACAATCTATTGACTGGTTTCGGTTGCCGAGGATGGATATCATTCATATTGTCATTGGAAAGTATACAGTTTGTTCTGGTCTATTCAACCCTCTCATTTACAGCTAAGTAATCATAGAGTTGAAAGACTGACATAATTTTGATGTTATTTAAAAGAAAATAGCAAAATCGACTTGTTATTGTTGTATTGGAAAATAGAGAAATTGGCATAATTTGTTATAATTTTATAAATATAAAATACTGGGTATTTAAAAGCAAGGAAGTTTAGAGTTTGGAAATGAAATCAGAACAGAGATGCATTAATCATTGCCCTCATGCAGAGGGAAGGGCAAGTCATTACAAGAAGCAGAAAATAACATTAAGCAGGACAAAAAAAAAGACGTGGTAATAATATGAGAAAACAGATAAAACAGCAATCTTATTTGTTCAAGTTCATGGTGACCGTTGAGTGTAATCAAATTCCATTTATTGTTCTGGTTAATGGTCAATGGAATCAGATCCTATGTTTCTCAGTCTTGGTCTGCAGTTCCTCCTTCTTGGCTCCCACCACCCTAGCAACTTCTATCCCTCGTTTAGCCAGAATGAATGTTGGCAGTACATCAACCAGCTCAAATGCCTGCACTGCTTCCTGTAATTTTCATTCATTCATCAATCATTATATATGCATATTTATTACCGTTTTAATTAGGAGCTACCAACAGTTAAGGAGAAGATAAGAGAAGAAAGCTCATCAGAAATCATGATTTAATTACCGGAATCTTGTCGACATCAATCTTGATGAACTCAACGTCTGTGTACTTGGCAGCAAGCTCTTTCACATAAGGTTCAACAAATTTACAAGGTCCGCACCATTCAGCAGTGAAATAGATCACCATCTTCGATTCATTCCCGCAAAAGAGAAGATTAAACCATGCATCAGCATCAGTATTCAAAACCATGCATTAATTAATTAATAATAAAACAAAACACGCACATGCACGCATGCGCGCGCACACACACACACACATATATATATATATATGGTTATTAATATTGCTAGCAGAATTTTACCAGTTTGTCAGATTGTCTGCAGGCTTCAAACTGAGTTCTCCATTGATACTTGGAATGCAGCTCCGTAACCTGAGGTGGAGTTTTTGTATGAATGAATCCATGAGGGTTTTCAAAACCAGACATGTTTGCTCCCATATTTCAGAGATTAACGCTAATGCAAAATTGATATGATATGAGAAAACGGTTGCTTCAAACACTGTTTAAAAGTGTTGTCTTGGATTGAATTTGGTAGGAAAGGAAACTGCTTTATATAGAGGGTTCCTCAATTGAATGTGAAGATGGCTATTTTATTTTTTTTAATTGTACATGATTCTATTCGTTTTCGGCACGACCTTCTGTTTTAGCTGTCCATCATATTCATATTCTGTGAATTAAAAGCAAAAGCAAATTTATTGGTGTTCAAATTAATATTGAATTTGTAATAAACAGTTCTGCTAATGGCTGTTAAAGCCAAGCCAAGGAAATTATATGTAATGCAACTCTCACTTTATACCCATGCACGAATGCAACGATTCCCTGGCAACTAGCAAAATCACACTTGGTAAGAAATAGTAAATAAACTCGTGACACGAAGAGAATGTAAAATGACATACCCATAGATAATAAAAATAACAATTCAATTCAACATAGATTTTCTTCTGGCATCTGAATCACATTTTTAATATGTTTAAAGAGTGAATGATCTCACTAGATCATTGTAATAGCATGGTAAGACTATTGGACCTAAAATTCGTTCTTTTTAAAATGGTGCCGAAATCTAAATACACACCTAAAAGTTGTTTATTCGAAAATAAGAAATTACTAGGTGGGGATGGTCTATTTTGTTTTAGTGAATTGATGCTATAGCATGGGAGGGAATTTCAGCTGAGACTATGACAACTCAACAAAAGCTATGCATTCTTCATTATCGTTCTTTTTAAAGCTATGCATTCTTCACTACACATTCTCTCTATCTGGAAATTGTAAGTGGAGGGAGAAGATTAGACGTGCTTTGTTTCCCCTGGTAAATTATTACCGTTCTTTTTATATTGTGTAAATAGAATGTCAAACAAAGCAAAAAGATTTTCAATTTGCAATTAGGCACTGCAGGTCCATAGCGGAAACAATAGTTTTTTGACATTCTGCCTCTAAAACAGACAGCTGCGATTCCTTTGCTTGTTGCAAATCACTTCATACAACTATTATTATATTATGCTCATACTGTTCGAAAGAAATACTCAACCCTCCCTATCATCGGCACGAGGGGCTGCTAATCAGCTGCATATATGCCAAGGAATTTCATGCTAAAACAAAAATTACCAAACTCACTTTTTTTAATTTAGTTTTTGGTCGAATAAAAATCCTTAACTGGATTACAAAAGGTGTACCGGATGCTACTTTTAACATCATCATCGACTCACATTAAAACCATGTTTCATGTTTCATGCAAGGCATGTAAATATTTTCACCATCCACAAGAAAATTAAAAAGAGAAAAAGACTAGTTATCGGACACCCTATAAATACCCTAATAAGTAAACATGTCAAGACTTCACCCCAACGTCAGCTGGGGCATAACCACCTTGAATTACCGAACCATTGTTATTATTAGAAGAGTGCCCACCACCCCTGCCGCCCCTTCCCCTATTGTTATGGTAGTTCCTTGGATAATAGTTTCCAGGCTGATCATAGTATTGGTTGCGACCATTCTGGTAGGCTCCACCTCCGCCTCCCCTGCCACGACCTCCACGACCATTGATATAACCCCTACGGCCACCACCACCACCTCGACCACCTCTTTGATTCTGATAGGGTCTTCGGGGAACGTACTGTTGTTCCCTAGACTCTACCTCTCCGTAATTATGCTCCGATTCAGCCTGTGGTTTCACTTGTTCTTGCTGAACTGAGACCCCCTCTGCAAGATTTTCTGTCTCTAATTCATCCTGTGAAGCACAAACCTCCATATTCAATCAAAATTCAAAAGGAGTAAAAGAAAAGTTTCAGCAGGAAGAAGTGTTATGACTGAGCTAAATGAAAGCACCTTCTGAAGTTCCTCAGCAGAACTAGATTGGTTATCCCCAGTTTCATGTTCTTGAAAATTCACAGCATCTTCATCCTGCTAAAAATAACTTCAATGAATCTAGGAATAACAGAACATGTGTCTGTAGAGATTATGGTAACCGCACAGTTACACATGCATCTTCGTATGTTTGATCATTTGCTAAAAAGTATCTTCATCAGGAAACATCCAGCAGATATTCAGAAACACTAGACTCTTACTCATGAATTTTAAGATTGAAGTTTAGTAGTCATTAACTTGAGCAATTTCATAAAATAGCACATCTCTACACCAACAAATTTCATTAGCTGTATTCACTTTGCCAATTTAAAAACAATACATATTTTTCAAATAAGAATAAACAAACACCTAATTTTTTTGCCATATACAAAACCCATGGGTATAGGTTGCCAGTGTTGAACAATTATGATGAAATAAAAACAATTACTCCTAGTTAATCAGCAAAGTACCATTCCAGAAGAAAGCATAATAAGATTTCCAACATTTCCATGTTTAGAGAACCTAAAATACCCTAAGAAGACTGTCACAGTGATGCACACGAAATTGCCAGTACAAATCCCTATGTGACCAATGTTTACAAGAACATAGACACTTTGACCATACCACACAGAGATCTAGAACTTCATGTGGTCAATGCAGCACATGAATGGATACAAAAACCTCATTCAACATGCATTTTGACACATACAGAAGTGGACGTAGGGAAAGTAGAAAGTCCCATTCACAATAGTACCCATAAAACAGCTACACTTAGATGCTGGAAAGAACAATATGCAGGTTACTAAAAATGACATTGTCTCCATAATTTTAGTTTCCTTGTTCAAGTTTTTAGTTGGTAAAATGTATAAAGGGTCTTATCCACAATTTTAATTTCCTTGTTCAAGTATTGCTCGGCGAAATATATAAAGGATGCCATTACCACAATTACCAATAATCCATAGTTTCAAGTACACTAACTATCAATACTCTCCATTCAATGATGATACATATGTAAAAATACATACACATTCACAAACGTAAATTTTATAGATAATCAATGTTGGTATGTGGTTAAAAGATTTAGCATGATCAATTACGTTCAGAATCCCTCAAAGGTAGAAGTACACATAAGGAGCAAATACAGCAAGCTCTACTCTTTCAACATCTCTAGTTTCAGAAGGAAAATAAGAACCAGCTAAAAGTCTCCAAACTACTTCAAGAACCCACTAAAATTCTTATATCCATTTGCATTCTGAAAGATGTGAAATATAATCAAACCACTTCATACGACTCTACTGGCAGCCATCTACAATGACAAACTGTCTAAAATGTCCACAAAAAAGCTGTCTAACAGAGCCATTTCTATGCAATTGTTACAGGCATCAAAGCAGAACCTCCTAAACATCTATGCATGCCAAAACATCCATAAACCCATAAGCAATTTTATGTGTACTACGTGTAATCTAGTTAATATCATTACCACCGCCTCAATTGTGTGACAGAAGTAGTTATATAGGAATGTGTATTTGCTTAAAATAGCAATAGTTTCTTTCAACTATTAACTTTGTCAATTTTCCTTCTTTCCTTGGATGATAAGGGCTAAATTTCTAATGTAACTTGGGAACAAGGATATTATCAATTAAGGTGAGAACAGAAGCAACCACATTAAACAAGAGAAAATGACCTCTTTCAAGCACATAAACAGATTGGGCTAACCAAAATGATACATTACATTGCTACAATCATTAAACAATACAAATATACATAACTCACAAGGTAGAAAACAAACAAACACCATTATTTTATTAACTTAAAATCAAATCAGGTAAAGTTATACCTTTTCCTGATACTGTGCAGCCGAACTTTCGACCTGCAACGGAACAGTAACAGGCACGACAGAACCATGTACGGGCACCTGAAAAGAAGCATAATTTGCTGCAGCAGCCATTTCCACGGGCGCTTTCATCTCTGGCGTGGTTATAAAATAATGGGAACCCATAATCTTGTTCAGCCTCTCTCTCAATCCCGCATCTACGAATCAAAAACCAAAAATGATAACTTAATTAAATAACAGTATTACAAAATTTCACAAACCAAAAGAAACAATAAGTCTAAAGCTTTACAAGTAACATTAGCATTGGGCTCAATGGGCTGCTCCGAGTTGGCAAGCCATAGCTTGGCGTGCTCAATACATCGCTGCAAGGCGTTCTTGTGAGACAAACTGGAATCAATTGGTCGCGCAATCAGCAATCCGCTCAGCCGCGAAATCATATCCAAATCCCTCTCCCCGAGCAGATCAGTAGCGTCGTCAGTGACATAATCATAAGTCAAACAACAGCCTCTCTCGTGGGTCCTGGTCAACATCGTGGCTGTGAAATCACTCTGCGACTTGACGTCAAATAAGGAGCCGAAATACAACAACTTCAACAGATCAGAGACAGCAGAGTTGTTATCGTTAAATGCTTCATCGAGTTCGTATTTTCCGATTTCGTTTTCAGTCGTGGGGGCAGGTGACTGTTGTTGTTGTTGTTGTTGTTGGTGATGAAGAGCGAGTTCCTCGGAGACAGCAGAGGAGAGGGGATTGCGAAGCTTCTCAAGTTCGTCGATAAGGGCGGTGACGAGGGGCTTAGAGCGAAGGACTTCTTCCTGTTCTTTGTTGAGGGTTTTTCCCTGAGAGAGTGATTCTTCCATCTGGACGATTCGGTTTTGCTTTTTCCGTAGTGCGCGGATGCGTTTGTTGACAACGCTGATGACGGGTCTGTCAGGGGAGTCAGAGCCAGCAGCGTTGGATGCCATTGTAGGGATTGGGCTAGTTAGGGTTTGATTGGGAGATGCACCACCGGATACGACGGTGGTAATGGTGGAGATATTGGGATAGAAAGCGGCGGGTGGGTTTTTGCTTTGGAGAGTGAGAGAATAAGAGAAGTAAAGAGTTTTGTGTGGCGTGGGGTTTTGATTTCTAGTTGTATTGTGATACTTTACTTGGGGCTTGCTGTTAATAAAGGGAAGAGTTTTTGCTTTTCTTTTACGGATTGGTCATTGAGAAAAGGGTTTAACTTAATGGATAAAGGGTGGACCACAGAGTTGTTTTTGACCTGAAATCGGATGCTGATTTATCGAAGCACATACACAACAGCAACAGCCCCAGCGCCCTTGTTTCAGGCCTTAGAAGTTAATCAAACTGCCCATTAGAGTTCTTTCGAATGAGTTGCTGCTTTGCTTGCTTGCTTGCTTATCACCTCACCTAATTCAAAAACAAATACTTGGATATGTTAAAACAATTCAAAAGCAAACAGAAAATATTGCCAATAAGAAGACTTATGTTTGCTTGCTGCCAGTCGGTACCATAGTGCAAGTGCAATAATACAAATTTGTGTTGGCCCAATTATCAACTTTATTGGGAGGACTAGTATTCTAGCTCCTTCTGTCTCTATCAATTTTCTATGAAATTTAAATCATGTTTAAAACTATTTTACTTTTTTGGTTAATTAAGTACTAAACAACACACTCTTCTATCTAATTATCGTTAATATCAAATTATTTCAATTTCATTTCACAGCAGCATGTCACGAACCGCCATAAATAATGAGATTTTTTTCAACTCAACCTCAAGTATTTAAACTCCTCAATTATTTTAGATTATTCTACAACATTT
>JAXCLQ010000009.1:6844287-6855820 GCA_035584115.1 Cedrela odorata | reverse complement strand
TCTTTATGAATTTATACAATATTCTTCTTTTAAAACACTCTTTTACGTTTTTTCTCGTTGAGTTGTTATATGTAACTTTTAAGTCTAAGTCCAAGATTTTGCATAAATCAAAAATTTACTTAATTAATCCTATGCGTAAAATCTAATTAAATACCGTATGATAATTAACGAAAAGTCGCGTCCTATAACAAGCAACAGGTGTATTCAGTACAACTACGTCCATAACCTTAAAAAGGCTTTATTCAAATAACAATTAGACAAGCAAATTTACTTACCGTCCATCCATGGACCATACATAACTTTTGCTCAAAGCCTAGACATTTTTACAGGATGAGGGCAGGCGATTTTCACGATTCATTAACTAACAAAAGTCAATAAAGCCATGAGGTATAATTATAAAGCATAGTATCCACGCCAGATCGCAAACTACTTCAATAAAAATTCACTGTTACTGACGCTGAGACCTAATATTCACAATATACCCGCACCCTACTGCAGCTTAAAGCTTTGTAATCCCATTTCCAAAACTAAATTTTACTAATATCTATGAGGGCGATTTTTTAGGAAACCTACCGACCAACATAAAAACAATACAAAATTTATAAATTTAAATTAAAATTAAATAATATAATTAATAATCGTGTAGAATTAAATTTTAAATTTTTTTATATACAAAATTTACAAATTTAAATTTAAATTAAATAATATAATAATAATCATGTCAAATTAAATTTTAAAATTTTTTATACGTAAATTTATTTATAATAGAATTAATTATTTCAATAAAAATATCGTACTAATTCATTTATAATTTAATAAATTTATTTTTATAATTTTTTTATCTTAAAATTTTTGTAATTATATTTATCTAATTTTAAAAAATATTTAATTATATTTAAAATAAAATTAATTAGTACTTAAAAAAATATTACATTAATATTATAAAAATATATTAAAATATAAATATTAAATAGTAAATAAATATCAAAATTTTAATGTATTTAATCGTTTAATAATTATGATAAATCAAAATTTAATTTCTTAATATAATTATTAAATGAGTTAAATTAATCTCTTTTAATACAATATAAATATAACGATGACTCAAATTGATATGAAAACCTAAATCCCCGTTCAAAAACTAGTCCCACCAAAATTAGAATTAAAATGCTAGTAACATAAAATTGCCCTAAATGGACTGGTGTTATCGTACAGGCTGCTGCTATTAATTAAATACGTAACTGCTGGTTAATCGCGACCTCTGCTGCGGATTCTATTGATTGGATTACGAAGTACTGAGATGGGTATTTGGTAAATCTCACCATTCAGATACATAGAAGTCCCTCCTGGCTAGGCAAAAGAAATCTATTTGTAATTTTTATCTTGTGTTTTATTCTCCAATTTCAATTCCGCAAGGTGTCTATATCTTCAGGAATTATGTCTCTACCTGTGTAGATATACTGCATCTCCTCTTTCCATGTCTGCAAAACTCTATATTAGAAGGCAACGGAAGATAGATGTACAATTCACAGCAAGTTCTCTAGAAAAACAGAAACTTAGGCAATTCTCATACTCGGTATATTTGTCCTACGAATATAATTTACTTCTGGACCTCTAAAAAGTATTTATTACCAAGCCAGTGCAACTGTAGGAAGAATCCGAAAAACAAGATAAAGCAAAATATAAGATTATCCTGCTTTAAGAAGATCTCCCTGAGTCTGCTTTGTCCACATGGATTGTATTTGAGATTGAATTTGATGACAGGTGCTCTTATCAGCATGAGCATCCAGTTAATCCACATTCAGATCATACATAAAACAACTCCAACAGATTAAAACGATTAAAAGCATAGGTAGATAAACCATTCAATTTCTAATCGATAGAAATCAATAAATTTAAGACATACCAGTTAAGTCCAAACTCTCAAAAACTTTCTTTAGTGTTATATACTTTCCATCTCTAAATATAATGTTGACGCAGCAGAAATTCTTGATTCTATGCACCAGCAATGATTTTCTATTTTATGACCTGCAACCACAATAAAATTTTAGGGATAAAAGTCGATTTTCTACTTTCTCGCAAATCTTTGTTTGAGACTTCTTTATCTATCTGAGATAAGCTCAAGTATTGTATATCTGAGACCCTTACAAACTGTGACTGAAACTCCCATAAACTATAGTCGAAACCCTTATAAGCTGTAACCGAGACCTTTGCAAGGTATAGTCTGAGACTTCCTAATTGCCTTTGAAAGGTCTCGGCTTCTAAAAGAGCCTAAATTCTCATTGTCATTCAAAGAAACTATTCTCGGATGGTGATGGGACTCGGAGTATCACTTATTTATTCATGAACGGTCATTCTGGGCTTGCAACCTTTTAGACCTTAAGTAAGCTAAACTATATACCCAACATATAACAACCTGAGAAAGTGTTTGTTCTTAGTTAAGAAGAAAAATCAACCAACAGTCCTTTCAATTCCTAAGGTTAAAAACATGACAACAGAGCAAGAATTAGTGTACAAATCTAAAGGAATTCAAAACATACCTCATCTGTTCTTTTCTTAGTTTTGACTTGATGAAACACAAAAGATGCTTCTGGTTCATGCAAGCAGAATGATGCACAGGGATGTCCACTATCCCGATATTATAGAAATCACGATGGGGTGCACTCTTTTCAGCCAGAAACTCCGCATTTACTAACAAATGAAAGTGGAATTTCTGTATGGTTTTCAGATATATGTTATAAAAACAGTCCAAAGCGAATTAAACAAAATATGAACCTAAAACAGAGTTTGATGAAAAATAACTCCTCAAGGAATCGTAGTTGGTGATGGCAAGCAGAACGAACATAATTCTCGGAATATAAAGCATATCAGTGAAAAATTCGGTTGAACTGGCAACAAGAAAAAGATCTGTACTGTCTGAATGAAATACACAAATAGATTTATTGATCTTAGCATCAATGATGTATATTTAGCAAAAAAAATTTAAAGATAAGCGTAAAAACATATACCAATCCTTATGACATTTCAATAAGCTTAGGATTCCCAAGGATTCAATTTTACAACATGAGTGGATAATACCTTGTTTTACAATCAGTTCCTGGAAAGGCCTAAGTGATTTAAAATTGGCATTAAGGGAAAGCCATTTAATACAATCAGGGCAACAGCCATATGTTTTATCCATGATCATCTCCGTACCCTATCATTAATAAAGTATTGATTTTCAATATTTTTTTCGGTTTGATGACTTTTTTCAATATGACCACATATAAATCTCTACAAAAAGATAAATAATATGCTTTTTCATGTTCCACTAAACACATATCTTGTACTACAAATTACTTCGTACTACATACCATTTTCACAACCATACATATTAATTCGTACCACACACCATTTTCACTTGCATAAACATGCACAACTCTATCCTCCATCCTGAAATGATGCTGATGAAAAGAGAAATTAGATTCCAAGAGCATATTGGAAAAACAAGTTATGAAAAATGAAATAAGACACTGCTCCATCACAACAAGGTATCAAATAACCATCAAACTGGCATTCTTATACACTAATAAAATGTATTAGCATCAGTAGGCCGGGTGACAAATAAAACTTTTGTTGTAGTACTCATTCATTTGTACTACCTTCTCATTTAATACCAAAGTAGAATAAGTACTGTATTAAAAATAAAACTACAAATATCTCCCAGTATTGTTACCACTCATACGAGAAAAACCAAAAAGATAAGTCTGAAACCCTGCAATCACTATCAGAAGAAATTTACATGCAATCGCATCCTAAGTTCGATAAAACATTTCATATACTAACAAAACTGGGGGTCAGTAGACAAGTATAAACTGTAAGCATATTGTGAATGAATAAGAAACTGAAACCACACATGAACATGCATTAATGATATTAGCAAAAGCATTGGTACTCTCATCGCTAAAAACGATGTCGTCGTCATTTGCATGCTCTGTTCCTTACTCATCAGAATCCTCGCATTTCGAATGCATTCCCCCTTGGACATCTTGGAGTAATTAGCCTACCAACTGATGCCAGCCTTGAACTGGAACCAAGGCGATTGACAGACTGATTTTCTCCTGTTAAAAGAAAAAAAGAAAACAACATACTTATTCAACAAAACACCAAGTTCCATGCCCAAGTTCCAAGTAAAGATGCAGTTCCCAACACAAAGCCACCAACGTCATAGTTTCAACTTAAATAACTTTTCAGTCAAAAAGAAAAATCCTGATACGGGAGAACTTATGACTCTGAACTCCACATAACTTTCCTTTTTCTTTATCGAAATAAAGTTAATTAATTTTCTAAAGTTCCCGACTCTACTCTACTCAACTCAACACAACCTAACTCAACGACTATAAGTGTCTAAATCTCAATTTTGTTCTTGTAATTCGTACTTCTAATGGCCAATCAGTTATTGAATGGTCGAATTCACCATGGAATTACACAAGTTAATTTCAAATGATTTTTCAAAATGTAATTCCGGAGAGGGAAAACGAAAATATAACACTTAATTTACCAAGTCTTTGTGGCGTGTCAAGGGGCGGAAGTCCAGAGGGAATGAAATTGAGTTTATCATGTGAAGAAGCAGAACAATTCTGCTTCCTAACCCTAATCGCCTCATCAAACTTCGCATCCTCTCAGAGCCACATTCCGCAACGAAGAAGAAATCCCGCAACGACGAAGCATGTTATGATCCAACGACGTCGACAAACGACTCTGCTGCCGCATAATCGCATCATCATCAGAAACGAGTCCTGCCTAGAAATTTCCTTCTTTCTCATCCTCGTCTCTTTCTTCCTTTTCGAAGTGAACATTGGATTTTGGAGGATGTTTGCCACAAATCTCGAAGAAGCGATCGAGAACCTGGTCGACAGCGCGCTTGCAAGTGACAAAGGTGGAAACAGCCATCAAGGAGGCCCCAACGAGAGCCGCCATTAGAGTGAGTAAAGTTGAAGAAGGATCCATTACAGTAAGTGAGGAGTGTCAACTCAGCTAAGTCGTTTTTCAATTTCAAAACTGCGAAGATAATTTTAGCGGTTTTTCGTCGACCCGCCAAGTGTACACGTGGAGACTCTTTCTGGTTATGAACCAAGATGTGATGACGTCATCTTTTAAGTGAGGTGGGACCACACATAAATGGGCTGAAAGGAATTGATCCCAAATTCTGATATTTGGGCTATAAATTGAAAATCCACATTCAATCTAGGAAAATACTATTTAGCCCCCAAACTATTTTTAAGACACTTTCACTTTCTAGAGGCCCAAAAAGATAAAAGTAGGGCAAATAGAATATTGAAATCATTTCAATGCTTATCGAATACTCTCAAATTAAACATATTTTAAGAATTGCTAAGAACCAATTACAATTTGACAGCACATATTTCTTTTGGGCTTATGGCCATAAAATAGGCATGAATGGGCTTTGCAATGTTAATCACTCGGCCCAATAAATGTGGGTTTTATTTTATTCCTTCTATTTAATAAAATAAGATTCAAAGAGATATTTAATTTAATTTAGTTGCGGCATAATTAAATAATTTAATACAATGGTATAGAAATTGAACTTGTGCTTCTTGTCACGAGCTAACAAGTACAATAATATTGTGTCATTGTCGCAATAAAAAGTCTTATAAAATAACGTACAATCAATTAATATTATTATAGCACAATAGCATTTATTATTTAAAAATAGTACAAAAATTAAACTTGTGTTTTCTTTGTGTGCGTGTGCATATGCGTGTGCGTGCGTATATGCGTGCACGTGCCTATATGCGTGTGTAATACAATCCTTTTTATTGCGTATGGTATTACATCAAGAGGCAATTCATGAACATGCCTAATTACATAGTTGCCTAAAGGAAAGAAGGGGAAACAAATTTTCTCTCCATGAATATGTTATATATTCAAGAGTGCTTGTTGGTGCAATAAATTAAATCAAACTTCTATAAGGGATCGATCGGTCCATATGTTTGAAAGAAAATTTCCACTAACTTTTGGCTCATTGGTTTGTGACAGTTGGTACATTTATGATTTTATGAACTAACAAAGCAAATTCGATGCAGGACTTCCTCATTTCGGATGGGTATAATTGGAGTTAAAAAGACAAGAGAATTAAATACATAATACATTGTTTTGAATTTTAAGGTTTGTTTGAGAATGTTAAAAATACGCTAAAATATATAAACATTTACATATTTTAATAATTTTTTTATTAAAATATTTAATGTTACTCGTAAAGAACTTTAAATATCGTAAATATATACACAATTTAAACATTTTTAATAAATTGGCTATTATTAATATGAGAAATAGAGATTGAGTCTAAAATCTTGTAAAATATCACCTCCTCTTTTAAATTTTTAAATACAATAGTAGAGAAATTGAGTTTGGACTCTTTACCGACATGAAACACAATATTATTGCATCTTTATTACAATCATAAAGTTTTACAAAAAAAATAAAATAAAATAAAATTTATAGGATTATTCAATAAAATTATGCCAATTATTTTAAAAAAAATTCTCGCTTATTTAAATCGTTATTGTGATTAAAAATTTCTTTTTATAAGTATATTTAAGAAAATAACATTAAAAAAAAATTTCTCACTTATTTAAATCACTATCATAGTTGATTGATTTTAAAAGAAATATATGTGGGATAAAATTTTATTAGACGGTTCCATAAATGATAAGATAGAAATATCGTAATTATTTACCTTCTTTTATAATTTATTTTATATAAGAAGCATATAAGATATGACTCTTTTCATTTGCGGGTCTAAGTAGAATACTGTTCTCATTGTATAGTACAAATAAGAATACCAATTAATACATATTTAATTTCATGTATTTTTTAGTTCATATATATATATATATATACATATAAAATATTTGATATGTGCTCTTAAAATAAATGTTAACATCATCACTTTATAGAATATATGAAATAAGATTAATTGATGGGGTAGATCTTTCCCGATAAATATCTTAAGATAATTATGCCTAAAAGATTTACCTAACCGAAGCATGTCTTGATAGCATTAAAAAATAAAAATCTTAGAATATCATGAATTAATGATTATATTGACATACCAATCTTTCAAACTCCTTATGATATACGCATGCCTAAGTCCTAATCATTTGTTTCCCATTTATTGTGTTTGATATCACATCAAAAAGGCAACCCAAAAGCATGCTTGGATATGCAGTTGCCTAATAGAAAGAAGAAAAGAACAGGCTTTCCCTCCATGAATCTCTTATTCAAGAGTGCTTGATTGTACAATAAACTAAATCAAAATTCTTAAGGGGATCGATCAATCAATTAATCAGTTCAAATTGCTCATTGGTTTGTGATAATTCTAACATTTATGAACTACCAAAGCAAATTCGATGCAAGACTTCTTAATATCTGATGGTATAATTTGAGACAAAGACAACAAAATTAGGCATATGGGTATATGATAAATCGTTTTAAATTTGCATGAAATTTATATTGAAGTTTAGTAGTTTATGTAACAGTAAACTTGTCACTGAGACTTTTGTCATCTAATAACTTAAACTTACAGATGCATATTTAGAACATTGACAAATTGTTCATGTTTGTGAGGTTCATATTACACTATGGTCCTAGTGGTGACAGAAAGTGGGTGAAACATCCTAGTAATATAGAAAACGCTTTACGGAATTGGCTCGTCGTCATATTACAGAATAAGAGTTGTGTGGCGGTAGCAAGGTAGAGACATACAGAAAAAGATGAATAACTTGCGCACACGATTTTGCACTAGAGAAAGAGAAATGGGCAATCTTCGCCCCCATTTTAAAATAAAAAGATGCTCATCTGTAAAGCCACAAGTGATGGCTACTATTTTCAAATTATTAGCAAGTATGCAATGTCAAAATTCAAAGAAGAACTGCATTTTATATATTCATATAAAAGAAAAAATCGGTCCACTTTAGAGTTGCCCTCAGGCACTTTTAATACTCTTATAAATCCTCGATAAGGTTAATGATTACTCAATCATGATCATAGATATAGCAGTGGCTAAAATTTTATTGCAGATCAATCAAAGAGAAGATAATGATCGAGGAAGAACAGATGGAATACATTCTTGGTCATTTACCACTTGAGATTGTCGAGATATTGTCATAATTATACATTTTGAATATATCTGTAAAGGCACTAATGATTAAGGTATGCATATATTGCATTCCCGAACTAATTAAATAATGTATTGCACTGTGTCCGGATCAATGAGATTTCAACCTTAAATTTGTTTGATAAGGATATTATATATTGTAAACTGTCATTATTCAAGTCAAGTTTGTCCGTAGACTTTCTTTATTTGGAACAGTTGGTGCTGGTGTTCTATTTTTTTATACAGCAGTAGCTCCAGTCTTGTATGCAAATTTTTTAATCCCATTTAATTATAAATATATAAAAGTTCTTCCACTCTGTCGAGATTTAGCCACAAAAATTCCTGTGGCCATGGCTAATTGAATAACTTTCGGCTTCGCTATGATGTTTCTGACAATGATATGAAAATTATTTACATTCTGAGATCTGTTATATTTTACTCAGAAGGAAAAAAGAAACTCAAACAACAGTTTTCATGTGAAACATATCCATGAATTAATGCTTATTAGCTGCTGGAGGTGTTTAGCCTTGTTGATTAGTCTGAGTATCACTTGATGTTCTAAATAGCTCAGGGGCAATTTCTATAGTAACTAATGGAATAATTATTTGGCAACTTAGGCCAAAATGATCCTTGTCTTTCTTATGAAAGATGACAATTACATCATATTCAAGGGTGTGAAAAGAGAGTAGTATAAAGAAAAGCACCACAAATTTGATCAAGGTTTCTAAAACATACATTGCATATTTGCAGGCAGTGGCAGAGAAATAAACAGCAAAAAGATGGCTATCAGACCACCAAGAGATTTGGTATCTATTTTACCTGTTAAACACGCATGCGCGCAAGCAAATACAAAAGAGAAGGCTCCAAAACAATCCCATCAGTCGACAGTCGGTGCTTGACCACCACAAAGTCAGTGCCACCTATGAATATGAACATGAACATGATAGTGATATAGCTTTTCTAAAGTGGGTCGACCTCTCTTCTCATGATGCAGATCCAGAAGCGTAGTGGTGGCAATAATCTCTACTGTACTCTTACCAACAATCAGGAAACTTCTTTCATTATTGAGAACCCTTTTTCATATGTAAATTATTCAAAAACCTTATGAATAGAGCAAGCACTTGGCAATGGGGGCAGCAGGGGATATATATTGCAAATTAATGTGTCAATTTTCAAGGCACACCATACTGCATATTCTGTTACAAGAAAATGGAGATAAAAAGATAACTCTTATTTATATCTGAAATAAATAGATGTTTTTTATCCAACAGGATCATAAGTACATTGCACTGAGGACCTTTTTCATTTATTCATAAAATATTGAATTTCTCTCTGATCTCTTCATGGTTTTATTGGACCAGATAGCTCTAGATCATGATAGGATTTTTCTTCTAACTCTACACTGCCCCTGTAAAGATAAATGTGTGCACAGTAGAGAAAATAGATGAAGTTAACAACCCCCATCCCTGCTAAGACGTAGTAGAAATAATCTAATCTTCCAGCATTAAGATCATTAGTCAACCAGTCGGGGTAGCCGTGTTTTCCTGTGTGTCCATGTATTATGGTGATCATTAAGCTACTGAAATAATTTGCAACTCCAAAGGCGCAAAAGAGAAGCGAATTAGCAATACTTTTCATGTGATCGGGGAACTCCTTGTTAAAAAATTCGATCTGTCCAATTAAAAAGAAGGCCTCGGAAAAAGCTAATAGGATAAGTTGAGGAGCCAGCCAGAAGACAGATAATGGTGATATCCTAAGTGAGTGATCAGGGTGGGAATTGGCCGAAGCCCTTCTCTGTCTTTCAACAAGACCAGCAGCTACCATTGATAGAACTGAAAATACCAACCCAATTCCCATTCTTTGAAGAACTTTGATCCCTCCTTCAATTTTGGTGATTTTACTAAGAGCTGGGACCAGAAATCTGTCGTAGAATGGGAGCCAAATTGCTATTGTGAGCATTGATATGACAGAAATTGAACCTGGTGGGACTTGAAAATTATGGCCAAGACGTCTGTCCATTTGCAAGGCTTGTGAAACAGTGAACGTTGATTGTTGCAGCAAGGCAGTGAAGGTAATGATTCCGGATGCCCATATGGGGAAGACTTTTATCACGCACTTAACATCTTCAACTTGTTGAACGCTGCAGAGCCTCCAATAACTGATGGGAGTTCCATCGGATCTAAGTTCATTGTCCATTATCATTGCTGCTTTGTTCAAAAATCTGATAAAAAATCAAATCAATCACCAAGTGAAATCAATACTGCATCCTTGACTCGAGAACCAAAAAACAAGTGACAAGTGACGACAACCCTTTGAAAAACTATATAAATGTTCCTCTCAATATATTATTAGAAGATTCGACTTTGATAAGCCGCTTTGTAAGTAGCTTGCTTTCTCCACAAAACATTAAAATATTATCTTATTTAAATTCAATTGACATCCATGATTTCCTCGTTGCATGCACGTAAAGACAGTCCTAGTACTTCAACAAAATACCCATCAAGACAGGCAAATCCCGAAATAACATCCATTGTCCGGAAAAAATTATCAAAATTTTCTCGTTCTTCCGACAACCCAATTTAATAAATAATTTTTAAAATTATATTAATTATGTAATAAGAAATTAATTGTTTGACGAAAGAGTTGGACCTGAACTGATTGGTGAGAGGCGGGTTTGAAGAAACGGTGCCCTTGGATGGAGGGTAGTAGTAAATCACATTCTTTTCTCCTTCAGGAAGCTTAAGCCGGCGCTTCTTGTAAGCCGCAACAAACACTTGAACAAGTCTTGAAAAGACGCTGCCTCCTGCTTCAACAAGTACATAAATTCTTGTTCCGACGAAAAACAGAATAATTGAACATAACATAAGCGCGGTCGGAATTCCAAATCCAATCACCCAGCTCACTGAGTCTTGAATATAAACCACTGCAGTTTGAGAGATCAGTATGACCACTGTAAATGAGGTGTAATACCAATTAAAGAAACTTTTGATTCCTTTAATTCCTTTTTCCGTAGTTGCATCAAACTGATCGACGCCGAACGGAATGCTGCATGGCCTAATTCCACCGGACCCAATAGATAAGAAGCCTAAAGCCGTCAGCAAAACAGCCATTTGAGATCTGTTGGGTCCTTTGCACTGACCTAAAGGTGGCTTTGTCACGTCGCATTTCGGAGGATGCAGCTGCGGCACCCATGCCGTCAAAGTCATGGCCAACATGCCCTGTTGGATACAAATAAGATCAAACATAAATTAATCAGAGAATAAAATGTGAATCTTTTTTCAATGAGTAAACGATAGAAGATGAGTAATTATTCTTAAAGCACTTTAACAAAAGCAGTAAATGCTAAAACGACAATATTGATATTGATATTGATAT
>JAXCLQ010000009.1:6831422-6844187 GCA_035584115.1 Cedrela odorata | reverse complement strand
ATATTGATATTGATATTGATATACATCCCAACGAAGAGATTAATTCAAGTAACAAAAGATATTAAGAAAGCATACCAGAAGAGATGCAAATGATGCAACAGCAATAGTCTTAAACCTGCCGGCGAAGGCATCAGAGATGAAAGCACCAATCAAGGGTGTAAAATTGGTAACACCCCCCCAGATATTGAGAACGTTTACCGCAGAAACCTGAGTCAGGTGAAATTCTCTAATCAAATACACCATAAAGTTGGCCATCAGACCCAACGTCGCAAACCTCTCAAATGTCTCATTTCCTGCATATATACGTTACATAATTAACAAGTACCAGTAATTAATAATTCTCAGCCGTCTTAGAGAAACAAAAATAACAATCAACAAGAAGAAAGATAAATTAGTGACCTAAGATGTAAGGCATGGCTTTCCATCCTCCATGTTTCCTCTTGGCTTTCACGCCTGCCTTTGAAACCGATAAAACATCACCATGCTTTTCTTCCCTTTCTGGGGTTGATGGATTTTGAAAGCATCTCGTTGCACAGTATAACTTCAACGAGCTTGGCTTTCTTTCATCACTGGCCACCATATTTTTACTTGCTAAATTTGGTATTTTTGATAAGCTTGTGGTACTTGTTTTCGCCAAATTCACACTCATATATAACCGCGTGCATCTGTACATTTGTACACAGAAGAGTGAAGAGGATGACCAAATAGCTGACGAAATGAGATCGTGAGGGGGGATAGTGTACTCTCATGAGCCGTAACAAGTCTTGAATGGCCTGACATTATCTATTAATTTAATAAATTTGTATCATTCATCTTAATTTAATTTTGTTAACAATTATTTAATATTCCCTGAATTAAAGGTTGCATGCATATGCCTAACCAAATTGTGTGTGTTGCTGTATTCGGGTCTGCTGATCTGTCGTTCTGGTATTGGAAGATTGGGGACTGCTAACCTTTTAAGTTAGGTTTCTCAAGTTAAAGATCAGTGTAAAGTTGCAACGTCCGTCCGTTTCTTCTCAAATACATTCATTAACTTATTTTGTATTGTTCCTCTGTTTAGCTATAACTATGAATATGCCCACCCATTCAATAAATACGGCTTAATACAATAATTATTTAAGATACACTCTCGAATCATATTTATTTACTAAGTGTCAAATATAATTTAATTTTAGTCATTTAATTATTTATTTTAAAAAATATAATATATAAAATTATTAATTCAAACATTCTTTTCTTTTAAACAATTTTTAAGAATATTATTTAGTAATATAATAAACTATATTGGAAATTAATTTCAAATGGTCAAACTAAACGTCCCTCTCTTGACAATTAGGCTAAATACTAAATCACATGGTGGGATTTAAAAATATTTTTGACAATTGTTGAAAGCATGGATGATAATTATTTTAAATGACAGTAAAACAAAGAAAACTACGGTTCATGACTTAAGTTTGAAGACATTTTAAAATCAAGATTGTAATTTAGTAAAGACAAATAAATGTTGGAAGTGGTGTTGTGTTTTGTTGGCGCCGTCTCCGTGTTCTAAAGCTTCGTCTGTGGGCTGGTATATTATTAATGGAATCGATACTTATATTAAAGGCATGAGGTTTGGACTTCGACAGAACGATGATGGAGGACGGAATTATTTATGGCAAATGAGTGGTCTGCATAGTCCCGCGATAATCAATGGCAAAAAGCCATGGGATGAGTGATGGTGATAGATCCCAGAAGAGAAGAGAAAAATAAATTAAAATTGTTTTAAATAAAATTAATATTTTTATTTTATTTTTATCTTCATACATTGTTCGATCAAATATGATCATTAACTAAATTCAAAGGTTAAATAACAAAAATCGAAATTAACCTTTAATAAAACTTGCCAATTCTATCTAAAATTTGGGTTATAAGTTTTGACAAGCAGTGGTGTCTAACGGCCCAATTCGGTAGGTTCAGGTTGGACTGAATTGTGGAGCAAAATATATGAAATTGACGACTTATAAAAAAAAATTGGACTGAACCGGTTTAATTTTTTACTTTTAATTTCTTTTATTTTTTTCTTTTAATCAACTAATTGAACTACCGAGACGAGTCGATTCAACTCTCTTTTTAATAAGCAGGTTGGACTGACTCGATCCGGCGATTTAACTCACTAGTTCATCAGTATAATGAGTTTAAAAGTTTTAAAATTCGTTACTCGCCGGGTAATTGGGTCACTGGTTCTAAATAAATGAAATAGGTACAATTCAAATTTTAAATTTAGAGTTGGCCCAAACTAAATAAATAGTATATTAGACTGGTCTGGAGTCGAATTTTGACCGGTCCGTTAGACACCCCTGTTTTGAGCACAATGGCCATTGCAATTTGTAACTGTATGCTTCAAAGAGCTAAGAATTTTGAGGCATAGGTCTTTGTGACCAGTCCAAAAAGATAGATTGTTGGGCTTTAAATTGAAAACCCACAATCAAGTGACAACAGGCGCCCAAACAGAGAAAGCAAATTCGCGTGTTCTTACTGTTTTTAGATTTTTTGAATGTGGAAATTATAAAGTTAGTACATGATGTTTTGAACTTCCAACGCTCAAATTCTAATGGCAGTGCCTAAAATTTCAATACAGGTCAATCTGTGAGAGGGTATATAATTTTTTTATGAAGGCAAGGCAGCCAATACTATTCTAATTTTACAAGAAAATGGGCAAGAAAAACACGGTCAACCTTGGTGGTAATTGTTATTTAAATCTCACAGTGGAGACAAATAAAAGAAAAAACAGAAATGATATTACAGAAATAAAGGTAGTCGATCTTGATCCTTAATTTTGTGGTTTGATAGAATTATCAGAACCAACAAACTCAAGATCACGATCAAGATTAAGAGCAAGATCGAGGTGGGGTTTATGATCTTCCGGTGGTACACCACCCTTGTACCGATAACGATGTGCACAGTATAAGAAAAAGATAAAGTTAAGGAATGACAACCCTGATATGAGGAAGTATAAATAATCTAATCTTCCAGCATTAATATCATTTGTCAACCAACCGGGATGGCCGTGCTTTTTTGTGGTTTTGTGTATTATGGTGACGAGTAAGCTACTCAAGTAACCGGCAATTCCACTGGCGCAAGATAGAAGAGAATTACCAAAACTTTTCAAGTCATCAGGAAACTGCTTGTTAAGAAATTCAAGCAGTCCAATTGCACTAAATGCCTCGACAAAGCCCAGAAGGATGAGTTGAGGAACTAGCCAGAAGACAGATAGTGGTGAAATCCCAAGTGACTGCGGGTGCGATTTGGCCGAATTCCTTCTTGCTATTTCAACAAAACCAGCAACTATCACTGATATAATTGAAAATATCATCCCAATTCCAATTCTTTGGAGAGGTGTGATTCCTTCTCCATGTTTGGTGATTTTACGAACAGCTGGGATCACAATTCTGTCATAAATGGGGAGCCAAACTGCTATTGCGAGCATTGGTATAACCGAAATTGAACCTGGTGGGATTTCAAACTTAGGTCCAAGGTGTCTATCCATTTTCATCGCTTGTGATAGGGTGAACGTTCCCGTTTGTATAAGAATGGGAAGGATTGTAAGAATTCCTGATGTCCAAATTGGAATGATTCTTATCAGACACTTAACATCTTCAACTTGTTGGATGCTGCAGAGTCTCCAACGATTGATGGGAGTTCCGTCAGGCAAAAGTTCTTTATTGTCCACTATCATTGCTGCTTTGTTCAAGAATCTGAAATCAATAAATAAATAAATCAAACAGCTGGTGGAATCAATACCCTCAATTACCATCAATGCAAAACACGGCCAACAAAAATGTTTACACCACAACAGAGAAAAAGATTTAAGTCAATATATATATATATATATATGAAAATAGAGATGGAGACACCTGAAGTGGTTAGTAAGAGGTAGCTTTATTGAAACAAATCCCTTCGACGGAGGATCGTAAAAAGTCCCATCCTTATAATCTTCTTCTGGAAGGTTAAGCCGGCGCTTCTTATAAGCCGCAACAAACACCTGTGCAATGCCTGAAAATGTGCTGCCTTCTGGTTCAACCTTTACATACAATTTTGTTCCGACGAGAAATAAAATAATTGAACATAACATAAGCACGGTCGGAATTCCAAGTCCAATCACCCAGCTCACTGATTCTTGAATATAAACAACTGCAGTTTGAGTGATGAATACGACCGCCGCAAGTGTGAGGTAATACCAATTAAAGTAGCTGTCGATCCCTTTAGCTCCTTCTGTTGTAGTTACATCAAACTGATCGACTCCAAACGGGATGCTGCATGGTCTAATTCCGCCGGTTCCCACCGCCATCAAACCTAGACCCAGCAGCAAAACACCAATTTGAGTGCTGTTGGGTCCTTTGCACTGACCAGAAGATTGCTTTGTCATGTCGCATTTTGGAGGATGTAGCTGCGGCAACCACGCCGTCAGAGTCACGACCAACATCCCCTGTTGGATATTAATTGTTTTGACAAACAAACATATAATTAATTAGTGAATAAATAGCTCTAAAAGTATTATTTTAAAAAGAAGTTCTCACTCCAACTCAGGAAGGAATCACTCTCTGCATGCTAGAGGAAGTGGGTCAAACAGAAACTATCCTATAATAAGTAGGCGGGCGGGGCCTATAGCCTAACCTGCCTGCATGTCATGTGCTGCGTTCGTTTTTGTCAAAGTATTAAGAGTTAATTATGAACTTTTCGTAATTAATAATTGGCCTAACCTATCGACACTGATCTCTTAACCAGATTATTACCGTTTGATTAGATAGATCAAATAAATTAAAATATAGTTACTATAAAATCTTTGTTTAAAGAGAAGAGGGCAATCGGGAAAACTAGTCAGGAGCAGAGACAGAAATTAACGTACGTACCAGAAAAGATGCGAAGGATGCATAAGCAATAGTCTTAAATCTGCCGGCATATGCATCAGAGATGAAGGCGCCAAACACGGGTGTAAAATTGCTAACACCCCACCAGATATTGATGATGTTTACAGCAAGCACCTGATCCAAGTGAAACTGTCCTACCAAATACACCAAAAAGTTTAAAAATATACTGGCAGACGCTAACCTCTCAAATGTCTCATTACCTGCACATAATAATTGAAACCCAATTCATTATTAATTTACAGCTTCAATATTCTCATTAGCAAAACAGCAATAGATTTTTTATAGCAGCTGCAATAACAAGCTAGCATGGAGAAAAAAGAAAGAGAAAAAGAAAAGAAGAAGAGAGAGATATTATTGACCTAAAATGTAAGGCATGGCTTTCCATCCCCTGTGTTTCTTCTGGGCTGGCTTTTTTTCCCGTTCTGCTGCTTCTCCTTCTGGTGATATTGATTTTGTAAAGCATCTTGCAGCACTGTATAACCAAGACAAGATTGGCCCTTTCTTATCTCCGGCCATTATACTTTTCTGCTTAATTAGTTTAGCTGAACTTAGCTTCTATATCTTCTCTTTTCACTAGGCTTGCCAAAGTTTTGTGATCCCCTTTAGCTTGCATTTGCCTGCACACTTACTTATAGCAATAACTATAAAAGGAAATTTTCATTTGAATCCCTATTGTGTAGTACAATTTTCCTTTCTAGTCATTACTTTTTAGTTCTTGCTGCTTCGGTACAAGTGTCAAATCAATTAAAATTAAAAAATAAAAATGAGCAACTGAAGCAATGTGTATGTGTGCGTGGGGATCGTATTCCTATAGACGAAGCTACTTATGGTTGAAATGAATTGCGTTAAGAAAAGGAAAGGAATACCTCTTTCTTGGGTCTGCATTTGGCTCAGAATATTAGCATGGCTGGAAGACATACTTTAACTAAGGAGTCGAGAATTCCGATTCCACTCCAGCTCCATTATTATACGAATTACCCAAACCATAACCAAAATCAAACCCTATATATATATTTTACCATTTAAATAAATAAAATAGACACAAAGTGTGAGGACGGGGATGAACGAACAAGTGAAGTGATGGAATGGCATGATTATATAACTATATATTAAAATTGTATAACTATATATTAAAATTGTATGTGCTTTGTGGTGTGGGTGGGTGGGTTGGTCGTTTTGTTTAGGTAAAGGACACATATTTTGTTTGCCTGACTATGATCCCAACACAACAATTGGACGACGGATTTGGAATGGTGCCTATATTTGTCACAATTAATGATAATAAGAACGACGTGAGTTTTTACAGGACACCGTCTCATTATACCATTCTACCGTATTATTATATTATATTAATATAATAAAATTATTTAATTAATTAATTTATTGTTAATTCAAAGATTTTTATTTATTTTTATTAATTGAACCATTATATCGCGATACTATAATAATGCAGTAGATTGTTTGTAATTACTTTACCATAATCAAATATTTTAAATTTTAACATTTTATATTTTTTAAAAGATTAATTTTTAAAATAGATATTTTATTATATTATATTTTATTTTATTACAAATGATATATATAGCCTTTAAAAAAAATATGATTCCTTTTTAAAATGTCTCGCTAGTGTTCTTATCATAGAACACAAACTCTCCTAATACAATGCCTCCTAACATAGTCTATCTCTTAATTTTATTTATTTTTTCAAATAAACCTACACATAAAATACATCTTTTAATCTAATTATATACGTTATATCTTGAATGTTAAAATATGTGTAATACTACTACCAACAAATTAATTTATACAAATTAACGTAATAATATTATAAACATATCGTTAAAACATATCATATTTTTACACTAATATAAATAAAAATTTACAAAAATAAATTATATATACTTAATTAGGGTTGTACACTTAGAGAAATAGGGTGATCGTAGGTTCTCCTATTTTGTTCTTTACTTTTCCTAACCTTCCCTATCCCTAACCCTAGTTTCTTATTTTTTCAATTTTTCTAACTTTAATTTTTTATTTTTCCCTTTTTTTTATTATTTTTATTTTTTATTTATATATTTTACTTAAAATTTTAAATATAATATATATATATATTTTTTAAAAAATAAAAAAATAGAGATGGGACCTCACCCTATCTCCATTGCAATTTGAGAATAAAAATTATTCCCTCCCCACTCTATTTCCCAAATAAAGTCGGGGAGTAGAAAAATAAAACCCTACCATAAAATTGTTTCATGCTTTCGGTTAGTGTAAAAATGGGGACAAGCATTTTCCAAGAGGAAACCACACACTATTACAAAAATATTCCAACTCCCAACTTTTGACGTTTCTCAAAATATATTCCTGACATCATTATATATATATATATATATTCTATACCTCACCCTTTGATATTGTCTTTAAAGAATATAATACTATTCATTATTAAAATGTATTGGCGGTCGAATCATTGAAAATAAGTATCTTAACATAACATATAAATAAGCATCTTTTATTCGATCTTATCAAGTTAATGTTTCACGTTTTTGAATAATTTTATTCATATTGTGTAATTATTTACATTTAAAATAATATTAAATAATAAATAAATATTATTAAATATTATTTTATATGATAAAAATTATTATAATTTAATGATAATTATATTATTTGTAGTTCAATAGTTAAGTGTAATTATTATTTTTTATTTTTTAAATAAGTAATTTAATATACATGGTATTTATTACCTACTTTTTTAAATATACATAATAAATAATAAATGATTAAAAAAATATAATTTATTTACATAAAATTGTAAATGATTTTTTTTAAAAAAAATTAATAAAAATGAAACAATTATTTTATTTTATTTATTTATTACTTACTTTTTTAGATGTACATAATATACAACAAGTGATAAAATTAAAATTTATTTACAATAAAATTGTAAATAAAAAATTATAAAAAAATAAAAGAAAATAATAAAAAAATAAAGATTTTGAGCTCAAGCCCGTGCTCGGTTTCAAGAGGGTTACACTTGAAATCTATTTTTTTTTAAAAAAATTTTTATTTATAATTTTATATAAATTTTATTGTAAATAAATTTAATTTTATCACTTATTATTTATTATGTATATTTTAAGAAATAAGTAATAAATAATATATTAACATTATATATTTAAAATAAAAAAATAAGATTGTTAAAAATCAAAATCAAGTCTACAGTAGTGACATATAGTATTGTACCACTGAGTTATAATAATTTTTGTAATATAAAATAATATTTATTAGTATTTATTTATTATTTTAATACTCTTTTAAGTGGAAATAATTATGTAGGGGTAAAATGATAAAAAAAAAAATTAAACTAACAAACTTAATAAGATTGAATTGAAAGCGATTATCTATCGAGTCCAAAATAATGCGATTTTGGAAAATTTCTCTTTAATTTTTAGTATTTGAAAGTTTAGACAGGAGATCGTGAAGTCAAAACTTGCTATGAGGATCCTTGGTCACATAAAATGGGCGGCGAATGACTGAATCCAACAAATGATGAACTCTGGGGCTAATTCAACCTGCAGTGACTGCAGTAAGCATTAGCATCGGAATATATTAATATTGTATATTTAAAATAAATAAAATACGGTTAATAATATTAACATTATATATTTAAAAAAAAAAAAGATTTCAAGAGAATTACATTTGAAATTTTTATTTTTAAATTTTTTATTTATAATTTTATGTAAATTTTATTAAAAATAAATTTAATTTCATTACTTATTATTTATTTTATATATTTTAAAAAATAGGTAATAAATAATATATTAATATTATATATTTAAAATAAATAAATAAATAAAATACAGTTAATAATATTAACATTGTATATTTAAAAAAAAAAATTGTTAAAAACCAAAATAATGTCATTTTGGAAAATTTCTCTTTAATTTTTAGTATTTGAAAATTTAGTTAGGAGATCGTAAAGTCAAAACTTACTATGAGGATCCTTGGTCACATAAAATGGGCGGCGAATGACTGAATCCAATAAATGATGAACTCTGGGGCTAATTCAACCTGCACTTACTGCAGCAAGCATTAGCATCGGAATATAATCATGGCGGTGGGGATAAAATGACGGCAATTAAATTCCTGAAAGGGAAACGGAATATATACTTTCATCATTTTCTCCAAACTTACAAGAAGACACCACTTGTGAACAATGTAATGACAAATTTCAAACACAGACTGCAATTTGATTTTGACATTGACATAACAAAGGAGGTCTTCTAAAAGCTAATCACTCAAGTATACAAAATAGTGGCTAGAATTTCTGTGCATGTCAATCTATGAGCAACAAAATATCATTCATGCTCAATCACAATACTTGATCCATATCAATATGGTTTCAATCATAACAACTTTCGATACCACAAACTAGTAGTGTATGTAAATTGTGAATGCTACAATTTGATTATGATATATATTTTTGATGATCATTGGACTAATTCGTGAATGCTTAGCAGTTTGCACTCGTTCTCTTCTTTAATCGTAAGAATACCATGACATGCTATAATTTAAGCTCGGCTGCTCAAGGATATATAATATTAATGCTAACATGTATACAAACAGAGGCAAAATGATTCTTATATTTCTGACCCACTTGCTAAAAATAATGCTAATGTATGTGCAGATTGAATATAATAATACATCTAATGTATTGTAATCAGTCCCATAAAGAATGGGTTCTTAAGGGATTTTGCAATATTAATTGTGGATTGAGAATGACTATGTTGCAGTAATTTACACTTCACTGTATTATCAATGATCATCGCAAGTTGCCTTGGTATCTTCATTCTCTCTGATTGAATTGTACAAATTTGTTAAAGTTATTCTTAAGATATTGCGTCTGTAATATTTATTAAGAAAGCAACATCATTGCAAGCTAGTTATAGCTAGTATGTGGTTGTATTTTTCCTCCTTTTAGTAGTGGAATCATTTCCTAAAGACATTAAAAAGACTCTTCACTTTCAAGTGTTGAGAGTTTCACATTTTTGTTTTGTTTGTTAGATTTGCATTCACTATCAAGTCGCTTGTTTTTCTCTTAAGAGATATGGAAGACAAACAAAAAAAGTAAAAATTGTAGTGGGAATGAGAGAAACAAGCAATAAAAAAAAATGATGATTACCTGATCAAGAGAAGAGACTGACCTCCTAGCAAGCACTTACAAGGAAAGAAAAGCTTCCAAAACAAGTAGAAACGATGACCAGTGGCTAACCCAGCATCACCTATTATCCTTCATTAGTGACTACCAATTGAATGCCAAATTAACCGATTGCCAAGTTGACTTAGTATAGTGCTCTTTTAAAGTGGGTTTCTCTTTTCAAGATACATACAACGAAGTGTTGTGTTAAACTTGTATTGTACTGTAATCCACTAACAAGTTTATAATATTTCCCTTTATAGTTTAATTATCGAATAATATTATTACTACTAATTATTAATCTATTTCTCATTTTTTAAATATTTATAAATGTAATTATTATTGATAAGATATGATAAGAATCAAAATAAGACATGTCTTACTTAACCCGTCAAGTTTTTGCAAATGAAACAAAAAACATGACATCGTTCTTACCTATTATTGTTTATATTATACAATACATGCATAGATTTATTATTGGATTTCACTTGATCCCCTTCATGGTGTGATTGAATCAGCTAACTCAACATCAAGGTAGGGCTTCACTTCTGGTCCTACACTACCCTTGTAACGATAACAACATGCACAGTACAAAAAATAGAAAAAGTTAAGAACACCCATCCCTGATATAACGAAATAAAAGTAATCTAATTTTCCCACATTAATATCATTACTCAACCAGTCAGGACGGCCATCTTGTCCTGTGGTTCCATGTATTATAGTGATCATTAAACTACTAATGTAACTTGCAATTCCGGAGGAGCAATAGACGAGAGCATTAGCAATACTTTTCATCTTATCAGGGAACTCCTTGTTAAAAAACTCAAGCATTCCAATTATAAAGAATGCCTCGCTTAAACCCATCACGATAAGTTGAGGAGCAAGCCACATGACAGATAATGGTGAAATCCCAAGGGGCTGAGGATGTAAATTGGCTGAAGCCCTTCTCTTTCTTTCAACTGATGCAGCGATTATCATTGACAGAACTGAAAATATGTTCCCAATTCCACATCTTTGAAGAACTGTGATCCCTCCTTCATGTTTGGTGATTTTACGAAGAATTGGGACAAGAATTCTGTCATAGATTGGAACAAAAAGAACTATTGTGAGCAATGATATGGCCACCATTGAACCTGGTGGGATTTCAAATTTAGGTCCAAGGTGTCTGTCCATTTTCATGGCTTGTGAAACAATGAACGTCGATTGTTGTGCCATGGCAATTAAGGTAATAATTCCGGAAACAAATATAGGGATGGTTTTTATCAAGCACTTAACCTCTTCAACTTGTCGGATGCTACAGAGTCTCCAACGATTAATGGGAGTTCCATCAGGCTTAAGTTCATTGTCCACTATCATCGCCGCTTTATTAAAAAATCTAAGAAGAAATTAAACAGCAGAAGTAATATTCAACACAATATGAGACAAAAGAACCCCTTTAATATTCTTTTCAATATAACTGAACAATAAGTACTCCCATATATTCAAAATTTATCTCGACAAATATGTAATAAATTATTTTAAAATTGAAAATTTAATTATTCAATAAATACCCTTTCATTTATCATATTATTTGTAAAGCATTTTTCAACATTTAACATTACTCTTAAAATAAATTTCAACAGCGAGATTATTTGAATTCTCGTAATTTTATGACATTATTTACAAATTGTTTACAATGCGGGCACTAATATCATAAGATTTTAATTTATTAATGGGTGAATCATTAAAATATCATATTAATTATCAACAGCTAAGATTCCCCGGTTGCATGTAAAGACACTCTTATCGAACAAAAGAAACTACAGAGAAATCTACTATCAGAATAGAAACTGTACATCCATGATTCATGATATACTCCATGACAAATATATTAATTGAAAACATCTAAATTGACAAATATATCCACAAATAAGAAGATGTTAGATGAAAGAGAGACGTGTCACCTGAACTGGTTGGTGAGTGGTAGCTTTGATGAAACAGTTTCCAGCATTGATGGAGGATCATAGAAAAGCCCATGGTTCTCTCCTTCCAGAAGCTTAGACCGGCGCTTCTTGTAAGCTGCAACACAAACTTGTGCAATGCCTGAAAAGATGCTCCCTTCTGGTTCAATAATTACATAAATTTTTGTTCCCATGAAAAATAGAATAATTGCACCTAACATAAGCACGGTCGGAATTCCAAAACCCAGCACCCAGCTCACTGAGTCTTGGATATAAACAAACGCAGTTTGGGTGATCAACACGACCACCATAAATGAGGTGTAATACCAATTAAAGAAACTGTTGCTTCCTTTGACTCCTTTTTCGGTGGTCTTATCAAACTGATCGATGCCAAACGGAATGCTGCATGGCCTAATTCCGCCACTTCCAATCGACAACAAGACTAGACCCGTTAGCAAAACAGCCATTTGAGATTTGTTGGGTCCTTTGCACTGACCAAAAGTTTGCTTTGCTATGTCGCATTTTGGAGGATGCAGCTGCGGCAACCACGCCGTTAAAGTTACTGCCAGCATGCCCTGTTCGATAATGTTTTCACAAATTAATCAGCATTAAAAGCGAATTCTTTAAATCCAATATTATTATTATTATTCATTTATTTTTATGGATTAATTATCTAAATTCGAATGGAATGCAGCCCAAGTTCACCCCTCCTAAAAGCCTG
>JAXCLQ010000009.1:6809455-6829539 GCA_035584115.1 Cedrela odorata | reverse complement strand
GGGGAACTAGGGGTACTTTTTAAAAAAATTAGGAGAGAATGAATAATAAGTCCAAAAACTAGTGAGACAATTGTAATTCTTGTTTACATGACCCCTCCCATATGCTATGTAACTGGCACTGTGTGAAAGAAGAAAGCAAAGTAATTGTTAAGAGGTGTGAAAAATGTGTGAGATGTAAATTACAATCATGATCTTTCATAAATGAGCAAATACATTTTTTAATTTAAGTTTAATTTAATTATAAATTCTAATTCGATACATATCGTATCAACAATTTAATAAGTGTCTTGTCTCAAGACAAACCTACAAATTTTGCGTGGTATTCGATTCACCGTTGTAAAAAATGGGCTATGCGCATGATTTTGTATCAGTTATGATCTAAAAAGAACGAGCCTCCAATGTCACAAGTCTCCCCTATCTAGCTGCAAGGTATCACTTATGCCATTTCTCTGTTAATGGGTTTTCCTTGCATTCTTCATTTCATTGCTGGTGGTATTTTTTTTTTTTCTCCAAGATGCAATTCTAGTGTCGCAAAGTTTTGTAAATGTAAATATTAGTGAGTCTTCAACTGGTGTTTGATAAAATGCCTCGGAGATAATAATAGTGGAGAGGGGTGTTTGATATAATGGCGTTAATCGCTTCTGATATCTTATAAATCTAAGAGAGATCATACACGAGACACTTGATATTCAATGTAGAGTAGCTGATGTTGTATTAACCTCGTAGAAACCTAACAGAAGTCAATGTATTTGATGAAAACACACAATTCGTGAGGTAACATTATTTGAATTTGTTTTTAGGCTGATGTTCTATAACGTATTCTGTTTTTCATTTGGTTAAGGCATTATGATAGTTTAGTTAAGGTATATGGGCTGACATTGATAACTAGCTGACACTGGTGATTTTTTTTTCCTAGTATCATATCATCGATATTTCAGATATCATGAATGGTTACAATTTTAAAATAAATATATATACATACATATTTATATCTCTCTCTCTATATATATATATATGTACGTCTATAAATATTTATGTATATATATACACAAGTCACTAAAATGTATACTCGTGTGGATATCAATATGTTATTCGTGTTTTTGTTACAACACGGTGATATTTATCTAAGTAGAAATGGTTTGAATATGTGTGTGTGTGTGTGTATATATATATATATATATATGACATACTATAATTAGTTAGAATTAGTGTTTTACTATAAACTTTGATAAATCCTTTATATGGCAGCCCCAATTTCTGTCAGAATTTCTTCCTTTTCAAATAATAGTTCACATTCTAAGTTGTTCTTTTGCATTTCACCATCCAAAATTTGTGATTTTTAAACAAAACTTTCTAACAATTTCTCTGTTAAGTATTTATCTTTATATATATATATATATATATATATAAAACTTTCACACAAAAATTCAAAAGATAGTGAAATAAAAATGACTACAGGGGATCTAGGGGTATTTTATAAAAAATTAGGAGAGAATGAATAATTAGTTCAAAAACTAGTGAGACAATTGTAATTCTTGTTTATATGACCCCTCCCACATGCTATGTAACAGGAACTGTGTGAAAGAAGAAAGCAAAGTAATTGTTAAGAGGTGTGAAAAATGTGTGAGATATAAATTACAATTAGAGATACTAGTGGATCGAGTTTGGAACAAATATCTCTAAACTCGCATCCGCATTCAAAAAAAAAATTTTATATCATATTTATAGCGAGTTTGATAATTTATTACCAAACCCGCTTAAACGAGTATTTAATATTTACCAAACCCGCGTGGATATTCGCGGATTTTTGGTATTAATTTAAAATAAAATACGCCACTCACATAAAATTAAAAAAAAATTATTAATTAGTAATGACAAATAAATAAGAAATTGAAGATATTAATTTTGGAATAATAACATGTATCAATAGTTCAAAATTAATATCTGTAACTTAATTAAATAATTTAATTTAAAAGTTTATATATATAATTTAATAATTAAAAAAATAAATAAATATATATTGTATAAAATGATTGCTGTAGAATAAAAATATTTAAAAAATAATTGACAATGAAATAATATAATAGATAAATAGATACAAATAGATGTGGACAAAAAAATAGAAATATTAATATTAAAACGATGTCGTTTTGGTAGTTTTAAAAAAAATATACGCGGATATTTGTCTATACCTATATCCGCTCCAAATTCATTGCGAATTTTAAATTTATTTATAAAATCTGTTGCTAGTTTTAAATTTATTTACTAAATCCTTCCAAAACCTACTAAAATGCATGTCAAACTCGTACCATAAAGAGCCTGAGTAAGAGCTACTTTACAAGGGTAAAATTACCATCCCTTATTACAATCATGATCTTTATAAATTAGCAAATATATTTGTTAATTTAAGTTTAATTTAATTCTAAATTCTAATTCGATTTTGTATCAGTTATGTTCTAAAAAGAACGAGCCTCCAATGTCACAAGTCTCCCCTGTCTAGCTGCAAGGTATCACTTATGCCATTTCTCTGTTAATGGGTTTTCCTTGCATTCTTCATTTCATTGCAAGTGGTATTTTTTTTTTTGTCCCTGATGCAATTCTAGTGTCACAAAGTTTTGTAAATGTAAATATTAGAGACTCTTCAACTGGTGTTTGATAAAATGCCTCTGAGATAATAATAGTGGAGACGGGTGTTTGATATAAAGGCGTTAATCGCTTCTGATATCTTATAAATCTAAGAGAGATCATACACGAGACACTTGATATTCAATGTACAGTAGCTGATGTTGTATTAACATCGTAGAAACCTAACAGAAGTCAATGTATTTGATGAAAACACACAATTCGTGAGGTAACCTTATTTGAATTTGTTTTTAGGCTGATGTTCTATAACGTATTTTGCTTTTCATTTGGTTTAGTTAAGGCATTATGATGCTTTCTCACATTTGTCTGATCATTTCTGGGTTATTAATCCCCGGTGAAGTGGAATTGGTGTCCAATATCTTTAAGATTGTAGTTCAAGGGTCTCGCTAACCTTTAATATATAAAATAGGCAATTCCAATTAGCGATGATTAATTTATTCTTTCTTTTTTTAGCTTAGAAAATGAACGTCTATTAAAAATCTAAAGTACCTGTTCATTTCCTCCTTGGAGGAGGTCAGCCGGGACTTTTATAGCCATGGAGCATAAGGAATTGTGGCTTTAAGACATGTAACCTTGAACGGACTTCATTTGAGAACCAAACTTGAGGATGAAGTTGTAATTGCCGTGAAAATATTTGTGGCTTTTGTAAATCATAATTTTTTATGCTCATTAATTCTCGATAATTATTCTTGCATGTGTTCAATTATTTGATGAGCTGAACATTTTGATTTTTACTGGTGGATTGCAATGTTGCTGGTAATATAAGGTTGATTCATGAGACAAAAAGAGAGAATGAGAGGGAGGGGCAGTTAACTCCTCTTACTTGTCTTCTGTATCAATACATTAGCACCTGGTTTTTCTACATTGTTCTGAACCTTTAGTAACTTGAATTGATGCAGCAGTTTTAAGATGTCAAAATTTATGGCAAAGTTGGAAGAGCTTGGTGCCAAGCGAGATGAAGGTACAGTGATTGGTGAGGAAGAAGACTAACAAAAGAAATTCTGGGATGTTACTGAATTAATATTGCTGCACGGTCTTGCCAACAACAAATGTTATAGATTCCCTTCTGTTTATTCTTGTTTAAGATTTTTACATGGTTTCCTGATGAGCCATATTGTATTTTGGAAACATGATGGACACTTACATACAAATATAAGTCCAAATTATCCAATATGGATTTCTGCTATCATTCACAAGGATCTCAATTCCTCCGTTAGGATTTATTCTCGTAATAATAAAGTAAAATATGTCCATTTTTTTTTTAAAATTTAGTGAATCCAAAGTAATATCTTCGATAACAAGTTGATTGCTTAATTCAATAAGAAATGAGAATTCATGGTCAATTTTGTTGGTACCGTCCAACCGAATGCAATTTAATTATTTACTTATGCAATTGCAATTTCAATGAGAGAATTTTCAAGTTCAAATTATTTACTTGTGCAATTGCAATTTCAATGAGGGAATTTTCAGGTTATCCTTTCCAAATGAGTATATGTAACCCAAATCTGGTTGAGAACTTTCTGGCATAGAATTGCAGTGAATTGGAGAGGCACGAGCACAACTGATGGGAACTAACCTAGTTATGAAGTTCCCACTACTGGTTGGGAGTTCAGCAGCTGCCCAAATAGCACTGCCATACAGATCTGCACCACATATTGAGGCAGAGACATTATTATTTACATCAGAGTGCTTGTATTATTAATGGAGTTGGCAGAAGTATTTCCTTCAGAAGAATGTGAAGAATTAAAGAGGAAGGGGCCTTCATAAGCATGCCACCGTATTCCCACCCTTGCCGATTATATCCACCTCTTCGTAATCATCCTATGAGATTATTAGCATGAAACAAATATGATAAACAGCTAAGCCTAGTTGATATATTCTGTTTCAGAATCAAAGGTTTGCGAAATCTAAACAGCAGGGTTCAGTATTTTCTTGTATCTGAAGTTATGGTCCAAATTTGAACCTGCCCAGCATCTGCACAGATGAAATAGAGCGGCCTTTCTGAATCGAAGCTGCAACGCCAAGGATTTCTTAGACCGAAAGCCCAAATTTCAGGCTGCAATTCCTTATCTTCAGAACAAGGATTATCTTGAGGGACAGAATATTTTCCCCATAGATCACCTATCTCAATTTCACCTACAAATCATGGCCACATTGACAAAGCTAAGGTTACAGATTGGGAAACAGATGGTTATAAAAAGTAACATAAGAAAGCATAATGTAACTGATATAGATTTTCTGCATTAACGTAAACAAAGATCCACTGAATCTTTATGTCATTAGTACTCACTTGGTATGTTATCAATGTCAAGCCTCAAAATCTTCCCAAGCAAGGATTTCTTGTTCTGGGAGAAGTTATAGGGATCTTCTCTGATTCCACCATCCCCCATCATTACATATAGAAATCCATCTGCCTCCATTAATGAATGCAATTGGAAGGCCCAGTAAAAATAGCCTTCTCACTTCTGATGGTTTGACCTTTGTTGCCTGGAAATTTATAAAGGTATTGTTCAGCCAAAATCCTGGGTGAAAAATAATGCCTTGAAGAATCTGAAAAAGGATAGATTTCTACCAAGGAAAGCTCTGAAGCAGTCCCATTAGCAGTGAACTCTACAATGACTTTATGATACCGGAAGCATGGTTGAGCCGAATACTGTTGGATCGCAGCTGACATCCGAGTTGCACGAACACTTTCCAAAACATCCAGGTGACTTCACCTTTTCACAAGTAAATGATGCAAAGAAGCGGCCATTCTGGGCAAAGTTAGGATGAAAGGCCGTACTCATCAACCCAAAGCTATTATCATATTAAACTTCATCTGTTAAATCTATGAAGGGACTTAACCCGTCAAGTCCTAGAGTTTAACCCAAGCCTCGCTCAGGAATGGTTGCTAACCAGATTTTCCCTGCCTGGTTAGAGAAGAAGGAACTGTTAGACCCATCAGGATGGGCAACCATGTTGAAGTAAGATCCATTGCCAATTTTTTCAAGGCACAAGACCTATGGGGAAAACGGAGTTTCAGTTTTGTTAAGCATGACTTGTTCACCATCAAAACATATTAATCCACTATCAGAAGAACCACCATGTGTATTACAGAAAGTTCTTTCCGAGTGCCAGAATTCAGTTAATTTGGCAGAACTCGAATTAGCCGCTATCTTAGCTGTGTCCTGGAAAGGTAGAGCGAACGGAGAATATGATATGGACTCATTTTGGCATGCATATCAGACTTGTGAACAAAAGCTACTTGCTGCCACGTTTGATAGAAATGACTTTGCTGATACAGTGGAGTTGCAAAGAACAGGAACTGGTCGAGGCCCTGTTTCAACTTTGAATAGTTGTGCTGAGAACTTATCACATGCCTGCGAATAAACAAACTCTGGTGTTTTAGAATTTAGATGAGGAGATACATATTATTTGATTGTGAGAACCAACGATCTAAATACTCTAGACTATAAAGCAGCCTTGCGTCTGCAGTAAGATTCGTTGGAAATGCAGTAGTGGAAATAGTGAAAAATCATACCATATTCATTTGATGCAAGACACTCTTAACTTAAGTTGACACCAACAAACTTGAAACACTTTTATCAAGAGCATTATGCAAAAGTGTCATTTAATCATGCCTTTAGATGTCATGTCACAACAAAGTTCAAATGCTGCAAGGCCAAAGAAATCAAGTTACCCTTCTCTTAAGCGCACAATACATTTCCAGGGTCAATTGGATGAATAAAAGGTTAATCTTCCAATGTAATGATAAGTAAAGAAGGGCTCACCGCACAAAGGATTGATTTCATAAGCGAAGCACAGGCAGGATCAGAGACGTGCATTGCTTGAAATTGTTCATGCAATAGCAAATCTTGGGCAGAGTCACAGCAGCCACTTTCACTATAATGAGAGCAAAAGGCTAAAGGTGTCTTTGGGGTGAATGGTCGTCCTATAGCAGAGAAAATGAAGAGTTAGTAACTTAAAAGCATGAACAAATAGAGATAGAGGGACGCTTACTTAAGTAGGTGCATAAGGGAAGTGAAGATGTAAAGCTAGAAATCAAAATGCAATGGCAAAACAGAAGGAAAATAAAAAGACAACCACCCATCTTCTCTCACAACCAATTAACAAGAAGGTGGTGACAATAACAACAGCGAAAATAGAAACTAGCTTCACAGTCTAATTTCTCCTCAATTACACTGGATTTCCTACTGTTCTACCACCACAAAGACAGATTTAAATACAATACACAATTTAATATTCTACGAAACAATTGCTTTAGCTAGATGTAAGATAAAATAAAAACCGAATAATTGTCACGATTCGTACACGTAACATGTTCTGTTAAACTTTTCAGTGCATGTGATCATTGGATAGCTGAGTAGACTAAGCAAATAACTTTCATTAGCTGTCGTTAGATAGAATCGATACCCTATTAAGTAATGAGGAAATTGTACAAAAGTTGAGTTCACTTAGATTGTTGTGATTCTCTGATAAGAAGACAATGGTGGTCGATAAATGGGAGCATCTTGTTATAAAGGAAGAATATGCACTGTGCCCACATTGCTTGGTCTTTGCGGTTTGTTGAGTTTTTAAAAAAGTGTCTTTGATTGTAGGGAGTAAAGTTGTTAGATTTCAGTAATGATGCTTAAGCTTGACAAAAGTAGCTGTTGTTAAGTATTCTAGATATAAATCATCAGAGCAAATGACAAAAGACCCTTCTGGTTTTTTGCTTCTGGAGTGCGTAAAATTTCCTTTATAAAAACAAATCTGGTAACCAAATATCACATCAAAGAAGTAGCACCAGTGGTATAGTTCGATTTCGGCCTATACATCTTACTCTTTTTTGTTTTCTAACCTGTCATTCCAACATTTTTGGTAAATTTTTATACCTTTTCCATCAGGGTTGTTGGTGTGGACTGGTCTCTGTGAAACCGCTAATTTTTTATGCAAGTTACGTGGCTGAGTCTGGATCACAGAAGTCACCAACTTAACAAATCTCTGCCAAATTCATGGTGGTCAACGTCGCATCATTCACACACCATAATTTTTTTAAGTGTTGTCTCCTACCCTCCTTCCATTTTCCATCAACCGGCCCGCCGGGCTTAAAACAAACGTCTGGTTAAAAGTTAAACCTCGACTCAGTCGCGGAGCAAACAAATCCACACATTATTTTCGGTGATTTCAATGTGAATCCATATTGGTATGTACAATAAATATCAATAAATGATTCCTACCTGCCCATTTTCTACCGTTCAAACTTTATAACTTGTAACCTAATCACCGTTAATAGTTAAACCAACTACATCGCCTTCCCTTCCACCCACTATTTATACAAACAAGCACCCCCATAGGCAAAACCCAGATCACAGTTTTTATCTATTCAGATTTTTTTTTGTCCGAGTTAATCAATATGGGAAAAGGTGATGTGAAGGTTTTAGGTGCATGGTCTAGCCCATTTGTGATGAGGGCAAGAATCGCCCTCAACCTCAAATCTGTGGATTATGAATTTTTGGAGGAGAAATTTGGATCCAAAAGCGAGCTTCTTCTCAAGTCAAACCCTGTTCACAAGAAAATACCAGTTCTCATTCATGGGGATAAGCCTGTTTGTGAATCCCTCATCATTGTGGAGTATGTCAATGAGGTTTGGTCCTCTGGTCCCTCTATTCTTCCTTCTGATCCATATGAGCGTGCCGTTGCGCGATTCTGGGCCGCTTATGTTGATGAGAAGGTCAGTTTACTTTTCTTTTGTATATTAATCTAATCTCTTTACAATTAACGTTTTCTCTTTAAATGTTGTTGAACGTGAAACTGATGTAAACCTCTCTTTGAAAGCTGTTTTGGGAATTAAGAGAGAATGTAAAAATAAATTGAGAAGACTATGAATTGTATAAAAACATGAGAAGAACTTATCAAAAATCATACAAGAATTAATGGGTAGTGATCGAAATTTTGCCTTGGCTGATAAAATTTTGTACATGATTTGCAGTGGTTTCCAACCATGAAAGGCATTGCAGGTGCAGAAGGGGAGGAAGATAAGAAAGCTGCAATCCAGCAAGTGAAAGAAGGTTTGGTTTTGCTCGAGGATGCTTATACTAAGTGTAGCAAAGGGAAACCTTTCTTTGGTGGGAACCAAATTGGGTTTGTTGACATTGCTTTTGGTAGCTTTTTGGGATGGATGAGAGTAACAGAGAAGAAGAATCAGGTGAAGCTGCTTGATGAAACCAAAACTCCTGAGCTTGTCAAATGGGCTGATAGGTTTTGTGCTGATGCTGCTGTCAAGGATGTTATGCCTGAGACTGATAAGCTTGCCGAGTTTGCTAAGGTTCTTGCCAAATTCAAAACTGCTCCTCCAAAATAATTTAAAGCCAAAGACCATTAGTGATTAGTCTAGTCCAGTTTAGTCATGGAATTAAGTAGCTTAGTACTGTTCTGTGTTGCTGAACAAGGCTGTATTCAGAAATAAATATTAATAAGAACGAACGCTGCGCTTGATCATAAAGTAAATAAAAGGGGCATTTGAGCTAGACCAAAGGCTCCTAACAGTAAACTTCCTAAAGTCCAAATAATTATACGACCGATAAAGAACGTGTTAGCCTATAGACACCAGTTTTGAGTTCCCAACTCAACTCAACCCAACAAATTCTTAAACGAAAGTAACTTGAATGAATAAGAACCCAGCTAGATGGTCCGATGTTCTATGTTCTAAATGTCTGTTCTCCAAGTAACAATTTGACTTGAAGATTGATTTTCCCATTCTCATTTGTCTGAAATCTGATTTCTTTTCGTGTGTTTTTTTTTTTTTTTGACTTAATGGTCCATGTTGCAGGTCCAATTTAAATTTTAGCACAACCCAAAAATTAAACTTAATTGTCTGAAATCTGAAATCTCATCCTCATTTGTTTCAAAAGGACTGCTGGCCCATTTGAGGCATTAGCATTAGCAATCATTCGCACCTGTTTTGCTATTTCGTTATGCCAAGCAAAATTGGCATAACTATTCCTGAATCCTGAGCCTGCCAATTATTTATTTATAACATCACTCCAGTTCATTACTTTCATGCTTAATCTTCATATCTTAAATTATCATTCCCACTGCATGTTATGGCATAGATTCCTCGTTAAAAACAAATACAAATATCAAGGCCTAAAATCCCAATTTTAAATTTAAATTTCTAATGAAATTTTTTTTACAAAAATAACCTTATTTTAGAGATTTTTATGAATTATCATTTTTAATTCAATTTTATCGAGATCAATTTCATAATTTTTGAACAATTTTATTCTTATATAATTACTTACTCTTAAAACGTAAGATAATAAAATTTATAAAATAGTACCACAGTACCTAAATAATACACTTGTAAAATCTATTTTCTTTTAAAATCTATTCTTTTATATTATTATTATTATTATTATTATAATTATTGCTGCATGGCTTTAAGAATGTATGCTTGGCTATTCCAAAGTCAAGAAGAAGAAGCTGCTGGCAGTTACTTAATTTTGAGCGCCCGTCGAGCTCACAGCAGTTGCGTTCGATTTCGATAGTACAGTTGCGTTCCATTTTTTAATTTTTCCCAAATTAAAATTAAGTAGTTATGTAAAGTAAAATTATCTAAAATTAATAAAATTAATTAATTTAATAAAATTGAATTAAACCAGATCCTGTCAAAATAAGGCCAATTTAGAAAATTTCCCAATGTATGAGCTGCCGGGCATGGCTTTATTAACGTCGCCACTGACGTGTTTTAGAGAGAGAGAGACAGAATAATTCAGCGTAAAATGGAAGGAGTGAAATTAGACAGATGGGGTTGCCAAGCTAGGACTTCTTCTGATTCTTGCATCTCTGCCATCAACTCCTACTATCACCACGTTTATCTTTGAACCCCCTTTTTCCTTTGATCTGTTTTCATGGGCTTCTTTTTTTCTGGGTATCTGAAACTGTCATGCATGAATGAAGGTTCTTAGTTATGGGAGATAGAGGCTTGTGATCTCAGAAGCGCCAGAACATGACAAAGACTGCGTTTTGGGCAACATTTTGGCTGCTCATTTTCTATCATCCAGCGACTCTTCTAAAGCTTCTTCCCATATCTAGGCTGCCAAATCTCGTCTGGTAAGCTTTTTACATATGTAAAGATTGATCAATTAAGGCTGCTGGAGGTAGTTGTAACTCTACTGAACATGTTTTTGTTAAATTCGGTATATATATATATTTTTTTCTTGATTGAATTTTACTGCGAGTAGGATGAAGCCATCTCATATGAGAAGGCAGTTTTTGATGCTGTCAGTCATTTGATTTCTGAGGATAAAGACGGTGATGTAGCTGTTGGGCTACACTCCAAGGTGGGAAAGTGTTTTAAATTTCTTTTTGATAATTAGCTTCTTCTTTTTTTCGAAGTTATTAGTTTATATTTTATCGTAATTTTCTGTAATGAGATTAGTTTTTTAAAAGGTTTAAATAAATTTCTCTTTTTTTGTTATCTAATGGCTTTAGTGTGAGCTGCTAAGTGGTTGCACTGAAAACCAAAAAGGCGGCATGTGTAATGCAATTAAAGGAACTAGTTGAATTTAAGTTGATTTCCTTGTACCAACTCATAAATCTTATTCTTTGTGAACAATCTCCATTAAATCTGTCGTGATGATCCACTTCAATTGATATTTTTCTGTGGTGAACCCTGCTGTAAATTTGTATACAAGAACTCAGGTCGTACCAATTACTTCCATGGTGTTGTATTTATCTATTCTTGAGTAATTATAAAGTGTAGCTTTCTTGTTGTTACTTGAAACATCCATCTGATAAGATCTTACTATTGTCTAATGATTACACAATTATAGAAAGTTTATGCATTTGCAGGCTATTGTGCTTCTTCATCAACACTGTGACCCCTATGTTTGAAATGATATGAGAAAGATAGACTGGTGATTTTATTAATTAACTGCCATGTTTGGTTTTAGGTTCTACGTTTGTTTTATTCATAGAACAAAATTATGAATATTAAATATGTTGTGGAAGCATTTCAGTTAAAATTAGTGTATGTAAAAGTTTTGATAACTGAATATGCTGTTTGTCTCTTTTGCAGTGTAATAATTAGTGTTCTTAAAAGATTTGTTAATTGAGTATGATGTTTGTCTCTTTTGCAGTGTAATAATTAGTGTTCTTAAAAGATTTGTCAATTGAATATGATGTTTGTCTCTTTTGGAGCTTCTGAAAATATTTCCGAGGGATCGGGTGTCTCTGAAAAGGGCCCAAGTACTCTGCTTCTACATGGGTCGCCTGATCTATCTTTAGATCTTGTTCAACAGGTTTGACACTATCCACTGAATGAATTCTATTTGTGCTCCTCCCAATGAAGTGAAAAAATTGAATACTTATAATAATAATTTCACTGGCAAGTTCTTGCATGCTTACTTGCAGTAACTTGATTAAAGGAAAATCAATTCTATGGCTTGACATATTACATATTAAGAAGTTCTGTTCCTCCGAAACTTCAGTTATTCTTGAAAACGCCTTCAGTTGTGCTATCTCATTTGGGTGCTATAATGGTTTGAAAATTCAATGGGTTCTACCCTAGAATCAACTAGAAACTATATTTATGGCATGCTAGCATTTCCCTTACTAGAGCTTGGACGAATGGCAGATGCTGAGGTAGCTGCTAAAAAGGGATTTGAGATCAACAAGCAAGACTTCTGGTCACAACATGCGGTTAGTTGCAGTTATTGTTGTTCGCTTTAAGAAGCTTTACTTCACCTTGTCTATACTAGACAGTATTATTTTTACATTAACTTACAATTAATTAGATTCTGCATGCATCCTATGTCACCTCATTGGAGGCTGACTGATGTTGGGTATTATCCTCTTACTAGTCCAGTCACGTTCTTCAGTTCGAGTGTCGTTTCAAAGAAGCAGTGCAGTTCATGCAAGAATGCTTGTCTACTTGGAGTTCTTGTTCATCTTTTATGCATGCATATTAAGCCATTTAACTGTTTCTTACCAGAAATTTCCTTTGTTTTTATTTTATGATGTTATGCATTAATATAAATCTAAACATCCAGGTATACACACAATTGGTGGCACGTAGCTCTTTGTTACTTGGAAGGTCATTCTCCAATGTGAAAAGTCTTAGAGGTTTATGATAATCATATCTGGAAGGACTTTATTACTAGTCTAAATTTCTCCTGCATTTAGGTGTACCTGAATGCTCTGGGTTTGTTATTGCGGGTTTATGTACAGGATGAACTTGATGTCTTTGGGGACCGTCTAAAGATCTTAGCTGGTTGTGTAACAGATCAAGTGAATACACTATCCAAACTTATTTTTTCTCCTTAAAAAAGTGTACTTAAGCTGTTTTTGGAAAGAGTTCAAATCATTGGAGTTCTAGATCTTCTAGGAAGCTGTTCTTAGAACATATGTTTGAATCTGTTTCTATTTTTTATTAGTAAACAGTTACTATAATTGGTTATGCTACCTTTTGGGAGATTTACACAAGTTTATGCATTAATGGAGTGTGGTAAACGTTTTCTTTTGAGAAACTGTTGTGTTTAAACCTCTACTATTGTCTGTTCTTCGCCATTATTTGACCACTCTGAAACCGCATTTTCTGTGAACATCTTCAAATTTTGGATTTCATTTGCTCTGACAAGTACTCGATGTTGCAATGAACAAAAATACATGTAGTGACAAACAGTTTGAAGGCATGAAAAGTAATGCATATAACCCTTGTTAGTTTGCATTTATACCAAGGTACATATAGCTTGATTGCCAATTTTGATGTACTTTCTGTTGATTATGATATTCTCCCTTTTCTGCTAGTGCATTCTTCACTTGAGTGCACCTAGTCAAGTAGTTTATGTTCTTTTGCAAATCCACTGACATGAATCTGCCTCAATTTTTTGTCATCGACCTGCTTTGCATATGCATTAACTTAATGTAGAATTTACTTCCTAAGTGGATTTTTTTATTTTATGTTTTCACAAATTTAACCATTCATATTCCTTTACCATTTATGGTTTGCATTGTTTAACTGTTCCAAGTAGTGTACTTGTGCACTACAATGTTCGGGCGAATTGGTATTTAGAGTGGCATCTTGATTTGTTGATATTATGGGCATTAGCTTTTACTGGAGAACTTTCTAAAGCAGAAGATCTACTTAACGGTCTGAAATCAAGGTTGGAAGAATTTTCTTCCTTTGCAATTTTTAAGTGCAATATGGCATTTATTTCATATTAATTGTTTTCCTTTGCTAAACATTCTATTATGAACAAGAAGCTGCAACAACAAATGCAGATAGGAATACAGGTTTGTTCTGATTTCCACGGTATTTGCCATTTATCGTTATTTCATCTTATTTTGATCATTTTCAGCTTGCATAAGCTTTATATGAATATGGGAGAGGCAACGACAAAAAAGCATTGGAATTGCTTGATCCGGATTTTGATGCCAATGTTTGTAAGGTATTAGTACTGAGCAATCGCATCATGTCTGTATTCTGGCCACGTTTTCAAATATTGAAGAAAGAAATAAGAATTTTTCTTCTTAATGCTAGATGTTAGGGACATCTGAAGAACAGCTAGATGTATTCAATTAGGTTTTGTACAATATGTTGCTGAACACTGGACAAGCTGCCAAGGGTATGATACTACACTCAGCATTTTAACTTCACACAATGGCTCTTTTCTGATTATGTGTTTGAATTGCTGCAATTGAAGTAGTTGAGAAGCGGATCAAGAAGAGGGAAGGAGTTCCTTTTATGTGGAGCTTGCTGGTATAGCTCCACCTTGCCTATACTTGCTAATTATTAGCCAATAATATTTATAAATACATCGACTGACTTTGATGCAAATGACCAAAATTTCTTGCATTATTATTTGGTTCAGGAGAGAGCTTATTCCATGGCAGGCAGGGAAGAAGCAACAATTGTCGATGAAAAAGGCCAGGGCATCAAAATGTGGGAAACAAAGACACGGATCTTCATAACATGTACTATTGCATTATGCATCATGAAAAATAACATGAGCTAATGTACCAATTGCAAGAAAATGGAGTTGGTTATCAACATGTTATTTAGTTGTAATTGTCCTTTTTCACTGTACAACAAGACCCCAGTCCCGGTACAAAAGAACAAGATGTAAGCCACGGCTACAAGCATCAGGTGGTTCACATTCTTTTCTTGCCAAACCATTCTGAGCTCTGACATAAGCGATAAATCCCCCATTGCTTGTCAGAAAGTCAAACCCCATACACATGCAGGTGGGCCATCAAATCGACCATTACACATTTAATCAAATCATTCAGCCTTGTGCTACGTCACTTACATTAGAATTGGACCCACAACGGCTACCTCTTGTACGGCTTCTGATCCTTTTCAGCTCCTCTACTATTTCTTTGGCATCCGGACGGTCATCTTTATCAGCCGCGACGCACCTGAACGCCAGTTCAGCAAGCGCATCAACTCCGTTGATTGCCTCTTCGTCAAGAACCAAAACTGGGTCCACAACCTGATGCAACAACCCCATCTGGATTTTAGATACAACTAAATCAGCCAATGCCATCTCTCTCTTATCCCTGCTTTGATCCACTGCTTTCAACCCGGAAATCAACTCCAACAGCACAACACCATAACTGTACACGTCACTCTTTTCAGTCAACCGAAATGAACGGTGATAATCCGGGTCCAAATACCCGGGTGTACCTTGAGGTCCGGTACACACATACTTGGAACCAGACGACGATGTTTCAGGAAGAACCAAAAGCCTTGACAAACCAAAATCTCCAACCTTAATTCTCATGTCTTTCTCTACAAAAATATTTGAGGAAGTGATATCTCTGTGAACGATAGGTGGTACAACTGCGAAATGCAAGTACTCAACTGCTAAAGCTGTTTGCAGAGCAATATCAAGTCTTACTTGCCACGTCAAAGACACTTTGCGGTACAAGCTTTTCGAGCCATGAAGGTGTTCTGCAAGAGTCCCATTAGGAACGTAATCATAGACTAAAAGCAATCCTCTCGGGTCGCTACAGTACCCGTGAAGCTTAACAAGATTTGGGTAATCAATGGAGGACAAAATTAAAATTTCGTTGCAGAAAGATTTCGTGGAGAAGGATTTGCTAGCGTGGTGGTGTTTAGTGTGAAGGTATTTGACAGCGACGATACGACCATCGAAGAGTTGACCTAAGTAGACGGATCCAAAACCTCCGTCACCGATTTTGCGTTTCGGGTCGAATTTATTGGTGGAAGATTCGAGCTCTTCGTAGGTGAAGACTGGAGGGAGGAGACTTGCTGAACGGTGACGGTGAAGAAAGAGAGTTGTTGGGTCTTCTGATTCTGTGGCCGATTTGAATCTTCTAGACCTGAAAATAGCTATGCCAACTGAAAATGCTAGTAGTAGACATGTCAAAGAAAAGATGGAGCTTAAGATTGCGATACGGCTGAAGCTATTTTCACGGATCCAAGGAGACGACAAGCGAGATTTGGAGTAGAAACAAATGAAAGGCTTGTCCGAGTCCGAGGGGTTGAAGCCGCAAACACCATTGTTAGCTTGACAAGCTTTGCAGCTTGAAAAGTAAGAATCTTGAACTTCATCGTATTCAAGTTGGATACCCAGTTTCAAGAAACTGTCAAGAAAACCCAAAACGTCAGCTTGGCAGCCCTGCTCGGATGAGAGAACTCTGTGTGTAGATTCACAGTCTTGGACTAGCTGAGCTGGGTTTTTGACGAGCTTGCATTCCCACGGACAGTGGCTACAGTTAGGAAGATTTGGAGGAGAACAAGGACGAAGAACAGAGAGGCGAGAGCAAGAGCTATCAGATACTCGAAAAGGAGAGCCAGAGAAGTTGATAGATTGATTAGGAATGGAAAGAAAGTGAAAAGAAGAGCAATTATTGTGAGCTTCAGTAGCTGTTGGAGCAGGCTGGGGAGAGAGAATAAGAGAGCTGGATTTAGGTTCGTAACGAAGGAGAGCAAAATTGAGGTTGTTAATGGAGATAATAGAGTGCGGTAAAGAGCATTTAACGTGAAAAAAGGGGTGGCCACAACCGGGCAACGAAGAAAAAGGAAATGGAGGAGTAGATGAAGCGAAGGGTGGACAGGAAGATCTGGGAGATGTCTCTGGTAGTGAAGAAGAACATAATGAGTGAGCGGCTGTGCAAATGGTTAAAACACAGCTAAATGTTAATAAGGTGATTAAAAGGAAGAAAGAGAAGTGTGGAGATGGAGGCATGGAGGAAAACATTGGAGAGAAGAAGTGGAAGTTGATGTTGTTGTCATGAAAGGAGAAATCTGAATCTGAGAAATCTCGATCTACTGTATTTAAAGGAAGGGAAGGGAAGGGAAGGGTTATTTGTTGTTGCTGTTCCTGCCTAGGTTCTCGGAGTAAGAATGGAAGGGAGGGTCACGTGAAATGAGGTGGGAGTACAGACAGAAACACTGGGCGGAGAAGAGAAGGACAAAGTAGAGTTATTACTAGGGCCAGCGTGGTGTTTCTGTAGAAAATCTTTTGCCTTCGCCACTTGCCTTTCTTTTTATCTTTTCTTTTATTTGAAAATGCGATGCTTCCTTTGGTTTGCTTTTTGAATTTCCTTTACATAATGACATGAGTTCGGCCATAGCCTTGGCCTTGGCCCTTGGGAGTCTGGTCACAAGTCACAACACAACAGAAGGTGAAGGTCGTCCTTTTCGGATAGCAAATGTGACCTTATTGTCTTCGTTTTAATCAAGCCCGGCAGCTTTTGTTTCCTTTTCTAAATTCCCGCCTTAGTATTTTTTTGAATCCCATTTATAATATGCTGCTAGAATGCCAAATTCTCTCTTTACAAACTATTCTAAAACTAACTTTGAATGAATTACTTTATGTAATTATTATTAATAACAGTGATAAATTATGTTATGGAAAGAAGATCCTTAGTTGCAGAGTTGTAATTTCAATTGATTGTTTCTGTTTTTAAGCAACCAATAACAAAGCTTCTATTTGGTCCTGGAATATCTCCTTGGTGGGTGGGAGGAATTGAATTCATTGTGGATTGAACATGAGGTTTTGTTGACATGGCCCAATAGTTTAGCCCAAGTTTACTGGCGAACAGAGCTGTATTCAATGCAAGGTGGGTGATAGACTTGACCAGTTGAACCTTCCTTTCAAGGGCAAATAACATTAATTAATTAAAATGAGTTTCCATATTTTTTCAATTTTCATTTCCGGAAACAAATCATTTTATAAATCCATAACGTATTCTACGACTTCAATTCTGTTCTGTAGAATCATTGTAATTGTAGTTGTAGTTTCTTTCTACCAGTCTTTAATCTCCCCTTCTAGAGGAGAGGAACAGTTCCTTCGTCCTTGGTCTTCAACTTCAAACAGCCGGAACAAAGCCCCCACGTCATGTTTAAATTAAATTACATTTCATGGTCAGCGTCATCGTCAACCAAGTTTAAGTCTTCTTTCTTCGCCTGGTAATTTCCATTGTAGCACCCTTCCACATATCTTCTTTATTAAGAAATACCAACAACGACAATCAAACAAATTCGCCTTTTCCCCTCGGTTAAATATACGCTATGATATAAATAATAACTCCTATTTCAAACAAATTTATTGCCAAAAAGTTGCATTGCTATTGATTGAGATTGTATATGGAGCTTTTTAGCAAAGCCAGGGCAGTAAAGCTTCGCGGTCATCTGGACAAATTTTTAGTAGCCGACGACGATCAAGAAACGGTGCGTCAGAGCAGAAATGGGTCGTCGTCGAAGAAAGCTATATGGTTTGTTGAGTTAGTTCCCAACAAAGACAACGTCATCCATCTCAAAAGCTGCCATGGCAAGTACTTAACAGCTTCTGATGTTCCCTTTCTTCTGGGTATGACTGGTAAGAAAGTGTTACAAACTGTTCTGGAGGAGAACATGGACTGGAAATTTGAGTGGGAGCCTATAAGAGATGGGTTTCAGATCAAGCTTAAATCATGGTGTGGTAAGTTTTTACGTGCAAACGGAGGGACGCCGCCGTGGAGAAACTCGTTAACTCATGATGAACCTCACAGCGGTTCAACGAAGAATTGGATTCTGTGGGATGTTGAGGTGGTAGAGGTGCCGGAAACTGGGTCGTTTATGGAGTATCTGTCGTCTGTTTCGAGCTTTTCTTCGGTTTCCGAAGATGTTTTGGAGGTTTTGTCTGATGGTGTATTGCGTTCAGGACCAGAGTCACCCGTGTCAGTCGTGTCGCCGATGAAGTCTTTCAGGTTCTCAGTTTTCTCGACGCCGTCGCCCAGATCATCTCCAAAGGTATGCAATTAATTATCTGAATTAACTTGTTAAATTATTACTTATGATTTGCTTAATCTCATGGCTTAATTAATTTTCTTTGTTTAGATGATACTGTCAGATATAAGGGCTAAATTAATTGCTAATGCTTGCAGACAAATATTGATTTCGGCCATTCTAACGAAGCTACATTTGTAATGGAGAATTATCACATACCTCCCCTATAATTTGTAAAACTTTTAATTTAGAGAAAAATTTATAAATAAACACACTTACCTCCCTTGAACCATTGGCTTACAAGCACCATTTTTTACAATTATATAAATAATCTCAATAATTAAATTTGACGAATGCAAATAAAAGTCTATGAATCTTACCTTGTTATTTTAATTTAAAAAATTATTAAATAATAAGTTTTATTTATTTATTTATTTATTATTATTATTATTATAAATTTAAATTGGGGATCTATTAATGTTAAGTTTACTAATGTTAGCACGAATTAAAACCGTTCTTATGCAAAATTTAAATTTAAAATTATAATCTTAAATTAAATTTAAAATTCATAATTATCTAAAAAATATTTTATTATTTTAAATTATATTTATACTATTAATATAAAAAAATTATTTAACATTCTATGTAAATGATACATTTTTTTTTCAAGATAAAAGTTTAGTCTCATAAAAAATTTAAGAGAGTTCGTTTGCAAGTATGTAATAGTATATATATAAATTGAAAAATAATTTTTTGATATTAATATTTGACATTGTTATAAATGATATTATTTTTAATTTTACTATTAAGATTAATTATATAATTATAAAAAATAACATTAATCAACAAATAATTTTGGAAAGGTAAGTGTAATTTTTTATAAAATACTTCATAAAATAAAATTTTCACCGATTTTAGAAAGTACGCGATAATTATATATATATATATATATCATGTATTAGATTAACCTATTTCAAAAATTTAATTATTATACTCTTATGCAATTGTTTTTCTGCCTACTCCACACAAGAAATTAAGCAAAAGAACTAAGGTCAAGTTTTCACTTTCCGTTCCATGCATTTCATTGTAATTATGTCATCACTTTCCCTAGCACTATACGTCTTTGTCGTTAAAACAATTTTACAATATGTAATAATTTTTTTGTATGTGTCGCATGCTCCGAATCACATTTATTTTAAGCGAATTTTTAAAATGTAAT
>JAXCLQ010000009.1:6787439-6809355 GCA_035584115.1 Cedrela odorata | reverse complement strand
ACAATATGTAATAATTTTTTTGTATGTGTCGCATGCTCCGAATCACATTTATTTTAAGCGAATTTTTAAAATGTAATCTATCTAATCGCTTGTGTCGCATGTCTTACACTGACTTTACTTTTGTGCATAAATGAAATTAAACAAAAATGTACATAATCAATTCTTGTATGTATGATTTTGCTAAAATTATTTTCAGAGGGTGTAATGTTGGCTGGCTCAACGGCATAATTTATTTATTTGTCTATATCAAATTTCTTAAATATTATATAATATGTCGTCCGAAGTATATCCTACCGGGTTGCCACCTTCCCCCCTGCTGCACGAAATTTCCCAAAATATTGCATTTAATCTATGCGGGGTAGTCATTACTCGCACGAAACGCTGACTCGACAATTAATTCGGCCCACGCAACTGGGCGTGTCTGCTTCTTTCCACTATGGCTGGCTGTATCTGACTAAGACCGCAGCAGACGCTTTCATGTATAAATATTTCAACAGCGTGCATATGTGAAAGAGTAAATAATTACATATCTATCCAGTTCCAAGTTTTCAACACGCTTTGTCTTAGATATTCTCTTTCTTTTTTCAGACAGTATCTGAATCCAACGGTATCAGAAGCGGGATGGATTTCTTTCTCCACGCAAAAACGGTGCGTTTCCGCAGCCACCACGACAAGTTTCTCATCGCCGAGGAAGATGAAGAGTCCGTCACCCAAGATCGTAACGGATCAGCCAAGAACGCCAAGTGGAATGTGGAGCTCGTATCCGGATCGCAACATATAATTCGTCTCAAGAGCTGTTATGGCAAGTACCTGACGGCGTCGAACCAGCCGTTCTTGCTTGGCATGACTGGTCGGAAAGTGGTTCAGTCATTGCCCAGAAGACTTGACTCTTCTGTTGAATGGGAACCCGTTAGAGAAGGGAATCATGTCAAGCTCAAGACGCGGTACGGTCATTTCTTGAGAGCCAATGGGGGATTGCCTCCTTGGAGAAATTCGGTGACTCATGATATTCCTCATAGGACTGCAACTCAAGAGTGGATTTTGTGGGATGTTGATGTTGTTGAGATTCTAGTCGTTCAGTCTCCAGGTCATCAACAACCTTCGGCTCCACCACCTATTTCCCATTTGGATTCTTTAGATTTCGAGTCCAGTTCACCTTCCTCTGTTTCGGTTAAACCTTGGAATTTCGCTAGACAAGAGGTCGCGATCTGTACTAATTTTTGTATATAGTTTAACTTTTATTTTGGGTTGTTTTCATTTTGTTTAATTTGTTTGTGTATGATTTTTTCAGTCAAGCGATTCTTATGTGGGTTCGCCGCCTAAGTCTGAAGGGAGGACTATATACTACCATGTGGCTGATGAGAGTGGAGAAGCTGATGATGATTCTTTGGAGGGGTTTGCTTTGACCTTTAAGGGGAATGGAGTTGATGAATTGACTCAAAAATTAAGGGAAGAGTTGGGTATTCAGGACATTGTCGTGTGTACTCGAAGTCCATTGAATGCAAAGCTATATCCTTTGCGATTGCAGCTTCCACCAAACAACGCGGATATGCATGTCGTTGTAGTTCTATCATCCTCAGAAGGTGAAAATTTTCCTTTCAATTTGGTGGTTTATTGATGATTTTATGATATATTGTATATATAATAGATTAATTTATGGTTCTAAACTTGAATGAAAATAAGTCAAGTTAGTTTACAAAGTAATTAGCATTGCAGGTTGTTAATTTTATGTGTGTCCCTTCTGTGCGCATGCCATACTAACAATTTTGCAGATTGTACATTTTATGATCTGTTTGGTTCTTGTGAAAAATAAAAAATTTGATTGTTTCAGTTGTTTTTTTACTGGAGTGCTAGTTGTATTTTCCCATGTTTACTTATTTGAATTCCGCATCAAAAACGAATGAAGTATTATGTTTTACGAGATAGGTCCTTGAAATTATTTCTAGCTTTTAGACATTGGGGGTTTGTTACTTCCTTTGTCTTGGTCAGATGCTAATTAGACAGTGAACATTCAGCATTTTCCCTCCTTTGATGCAAACGATTCTTAATATAGGAGGCTTGTTAATTGAGGAAAACAAGTAGGAGTTCTTAAAGTAGTTATCTGATTAAGAGAGTATCAAAATATTTCAATTTCATTAGACGGGTCTTCTTTTTCTAACCAATATAGGTGGTATAGTTGTTGATACACCAATTGATGAAGTGTCACTCTGGGTATTTCAAGAACCATGAACCTGAAGTGGCCATGGATCAGAGATGTGTAGTTGATCACCATGAACCTGAAGTGGCGATGGATCAGAGATGTGGAGTTGATCTCGGAAAGAGTTGGAAATCAGCATAATGGTGGCCACTTGGGTAGATTTTATAGCATTGTGAACTGGTTTTGTACCAGCAATTGCTGATGATGGGGTGCTAGGTCTTCTATAGTGTTTAATTAAAGCAATTAGGATCACAGAAAAGCTACTAATTGAAGTTAGAAGAATTGATATGGACCTAAATATTTGTAGCTCAGTTAACATCCCTTCTCTGTTACTGAGTTTGAAGTATGTTGCGGAACTGGCCATATTTAAAGATGTTTTTGGATATACAATATTGCTTAGACAGTAGTGTGAAATATTTTCTCTTGAACTTGGGAGTTTCTTTTTAGTATGCTAAGGAGCATTGTTCACATTGTTGACTTGATGCTGAAGATAATCTTAAAAATTTACTTCTTTGCTGTTTCATCTTCTTGCTATAGGATGCAATCAATGTTGCATCTCTGCTTTTTGCCTGTTAAGTTTGGCGCATCGGCGCAAGATATATGTCAAGTATTTTTCCAAGAACATTGAGCATATAATAGTTGTTCCTTTCGGAAAAGTGATGATTTTGAAAATTTGGAGACAAATGCTGCAATCTAGATAATTTGACTTTAAAAGTTAGCTCACTGAGGAAACTCTTATGCAACTTGTATTATTCTTTCATTTCTCTTACTTCGTTTCAGATGGTGGTTTCTCTCTGTCTTTTGGCTTACGTTTTGCTTTGTTTTCTTTGATATATCAGTGGCAAAAGAATTCTCAAAACATGGCACTGCATCATAACATGCATCGGGCAGACAGTCATGATTTCTGTGCATTCCAAATGGGGGCCTATTGCTATGCTAGTTGAAAGCATTCAGGGTTACACAGTAAAGCATAAATGGTTGTTCTTTTAACCTATTTTGGTGGCACAGCAGGAAGTTCAATGGCCGAGTGGAGGGAAGCATATTTGAATGAAATTCTCTTGGATCATCACTGTATTATTTTCCCGCTTACAATGCTTCACAATTTTATTCTGCTTGTAAGAATTTTTTAATATCTTTATTGGTTCATTTATCAATTTTGCTGTAAATTTTTTTTTGAACCATTTTCATGTCTGAAAATGTATGTTAATGGTTCAGAACTCCCACGTGCTTACAGTCTTGTAAAATCTTTGCGTACTTAGAATACAATATATAATTTGTTGGCTTGACATTTCTCGTTTTTCTTGTTCTTATGCTATTTTCTGGAACTGGAGTACATGCATAATGTATAGCCACATTGCATGCATAATCGAAGAACATATAGAAATTCAATCAATATGGAGTGATTTACAACTCTGAATGAACAAACCACGAGAACTGGGAAGAATGATTAGTATCTTAAGTGTAGTAGGGCAGCTGGAACAGACAGGCATGTGCATTTTGCTAGTGAGAATATGAGTTGGAATCAATTGAGCGTAATTAAAGGAGCTAATGCTTTGAGTGAAAATATTACTTTGGACGCAGTACAGGCTGGAGTGGGAGATCAAGATTCCCAAATTAGTTGACATATTGGGACTGAGAAATTATAAATAAAAGTAGTTGGGTTGACCACTATCTCTTCATAGGTATTTAATTCTTAGTGTTCATCATGTGGAAGAAGTAACATTGTACTTGCAGACGGGAAAAACCCAAACCCAAACCCAACTCCTACATAGGTGAAAATACAAGTTAAGAAAATACTTTTACTGTAAAAAATATCAGAAAAACAAGATCATAATAGAAGGGAGAAAATAGCATTACTCTTTGTTAATGTACATTGTAGAAGGCAATTTTTCTTGCCAAAATGCACTCCAATTTCATACATAATACAGCCTTCCCTGTGTAATAAATTAAGTATAAACCTTACACGATTATGAATGTTGAACTCTTTTATACAACAGCAGCCATCACCAATAATTCATGCATGAGCAGCAGCCATCTTTAAAGTGATGAAATCTGGCACGGTTTCTCACAATAATATCAACATTGAAGATTCTAGATATCAATTTACTTACCTCATGACAGTCATTGTATATCCGAAGATTCTTAAAAACATGTATTGGCATGCCCGGTTCAAGTTTAAGATTCCCAGAGCAATGGCAAGTCCTCGCTATGCAGCCTAAGTGACTGTTGTTAGCCATCATTGAGTCTATCAACCATAGTTGCTTGTGAATAGTCAGGGGTATAGCCTATAGACTTCAGTTTGTCATCAATCACATCCAGAGCACCCTATATTTCTTTAGTTTGAGGATGAGAGGTATCTCCAGCAAAATATTCGTGGGCAATACCATCTATTTCTATTGAACTACAGCCAGGCTCTTTTGTTACGCCTTTATCAGTCATCAATTTCCTAACCAACCCAACATCATTCCACCCGCTAGCAGATGCGTAAATTCTTGATAAAAGCACGTAAACGCCACTGCAAATGCCTCCTTCTGATTTAATAATCTGCTTGGCCACTTCTTCACTTATCTCGACACTTGTATTAACAAGCATCAAGAAGACTCCTCCATATCACAGCATCAGGTTTCACTGGCATGTTTTAAACAAGATTGGGCGCTTCATCATTGTGCCCAGGCCAGCACGAGCAAGAAGATCAACCAGGCATCCATAGTGCTCTAGGAGAGGTGTAATATTGTACTCTTTTATCATCATATCAAAATAATCCCGGCCCTCACTGATCATGTCTCTGTAATTACAGGCACTTGAAACACCAACCAATGTAATTGAATTTGGCAAAAAACTCTCCTCTTCAACCAAGTAACTAAAATATTTCAGTGCTGCCTCAGAGTGCCCATATATGGCAAATCCTAGAATCATCGAATTCCATGAAGTTAAATCACCTTTAGGCATCCTCTCAGAGATTTGCCGAGCTATTTCTAATGACCCACATTTGCAATACATATCAATTGATGAATTATTGACCAAAAATATCCGAAGCTAAACGGGAGACGCACATTCTCAAAATATAAGCATGAGCCCACATCCCTAGAGACATGATACCCAAACCAACACAAGCACATTTAATACTCAGCAACGTATATCCATCTGGTTTAAACAAATTCTGCATTTGACCAAACAGTTTCAATGCATAATCAAACTCACCAAACTGAACAAAGGCATCAATCATAACATTCCACGAAACCAAGCTTTTCTCAAGCATATTATTCAACACTTTCTTTGCCAAGTACAAATGCCAACAAGATGCATAAAAATGAATCAAACTGCTATTTATGTTAACATCCGAGCCGAACCCATGTTTCACAACCTGGCCATGTGATTGTTTCCATTCAAATAAAGCAAACAAGTAAGCAGAAGCTTTTAAAGCAAACGGGATCGTATGGTTATCAGGCAAAACGTTTCCTTGCTCTAACATTCTTTTATAAATCTTTATAGCTTGTTCTTTGGTAATAACGTTTTTTGCGCAAGCTCTGATGAGCGTGTTCCTCATAAAAGAATTGGGACTCCCGGTAACACAATCTCGTGGTCAAGATCCGCAAAGGACGCGAAAAGAAGAATTCTCCTGTGAACAAAAGAACGTTTTTTTGATAGTGAGGCAACGTGGTACGGAGAGCTTGATGAGCATGGATTTGTTTAAGTTGAGATATGTTTGTACATTCAGTCAATGATGAGAGGAGAAGACTGGTTGTCAAACGTGGCCTCATTCTTATTGTTATTGTTGTTGATGACAGAGATAGTCGGAGGAGGTGAGCTTGGTGCAATTGCCACAACCATTGTCACAAACAGTTTACTGAATTTGATTCAACTCCAACTGTGACATTCTACATCCCATGTTTGCGAATTCAGTTGAGTTGAGTTATATGTTATATAATTTGAGTTCTCTTAATTTAATAAACGTATTTTAAATTATAAAATTTACGAATAAACCCGTATCGAATTATATACTTAAAACAAATAATATTTACTTAGTTATTAAACTCGAACTATTACAACAACTCCAATAACAAACTGTATAGAAATCAGAAACTATGACTGAAATTATATTCAAAAGAAGGAATGGCCATAACCATAAGCTCTTCAACCATCTTCGTCCTGAATTTGTCATCTACTCGTTGCATATTTGTTTGCTAAATTGAATAGCTGATAGTAGCATTGTTAGGTTATCAAATATCTTGATGATTGCAGCAATGCTCATGACAGGCAATGAGAAAGCTAACACAGTGTTAAAATAGTTGTCATCATCTTCCATTCTAAACTGTGGGCAGAGAATATCATTCTAATTGGCCGGGTTAGCACAATCCAAATATACGATTATGTGACAAAATCGAATAAAGATGAGGCAAGTAGCATATTCATACAATTTGATAAGTCATAAAATTGTTGTTAGGTATTAGGTGCGGATGAAACCCATGACTCATGACCCAATGGCACGTCCAACTTGCACAATTAAACAAATGATTTATTCGTGGGTTAGGTTATCTTTTAGGTAAGATATTGTTATCAAAATAATAATAATTAATAATTAATAATTAATAATAAAACAGCGAATGAATATAGGCAACACGATGTCGTTTTCTGGATATAAACTCATACTGAAATTGAAATGAGTCTGTTGATCTTTCTTGAATTGAAAATCAAGATACTCCATGCAGTCCAGCTATTATCATTACTACCTCACTGCACGTTCTCTTTTTATGATTCACTAAACGCCTTTCCTTTTGATATGATACCCTCACATGCCTGTCTGTTACCCTCATTAATTAATTATCAAATTAAAGTTCTTTTTTAGATCTTAAATATATTATTTATTTATTTATTAGGTTATATTTAATTTGTGTAAATAAATAAACAAGGAAAATATACTGTCTGTCACGATCTTATCAACACTACAGCTGTGACTGCAGCAGCCTTCCTTTAAAAATATCCACAAGCGCGTGCGTAGCGTATCAAAAATCGTGGTAAGCTTATTAGCTTATTAAGGTACTCTCCACTTGCATTGCATTGCGCGTTGGCTTTGGCTTTCGGCTTTTTGGAGTGTGGTTTGCTTAAGAATCCCGGCCGACACGTCGGTTCTCTTACTAACCCCATTCATTGCAGCCTCTACAAATTCACAACCTCTAAGCATAAAATCAAAACCACCGTTCGTTTACTTAACCGACACAATGGGAGTTGATTACTACAATTTACTGAAAGTGAGTCGCAGCGCCACCGAGGACGACCTCAGAAAGTCCTACAAGAGACTCGCGATGAAGTGGCATCCCGACAAGAATCCGGTCAACAAGAAAGATGCTGAAGCCAAGTTTAAACAAATTTCGGAGGCGTATGATGTTTTATGCGATCCGCAGAAGCGGCAGATCTACGATCTGTACGGCGAGGAGGGGCTGAAGGCGACTGAGTTCACTACTCCGTCGTATAATGGTAATGGTGGTGGACCCTACGGTAATTCGGATTATGGATTCAGGTATAATCCGCGAGATGCGGAGGATATATTTGCTGAGTTTTTCGGCGGATCGAGCGGGAAGAGTCGCACGTTTTATAAGAATGGTGATGTTGGTAAGAATTCCGGAAGCGTGAAGGCGGCGGCGGTTGAGAGTAAATTGGTGTGTAGTTTGGAGGAGCTTTATAAAGGTGCTAGAAAGAAAATGAGGATTTCCCGCGTTGTTCCTGATGAACTTGGGTAATTATTTGTTTTTGTTATTAATGGTATTTGTTTTTTTTCTTTTCGTGAGGTTTATTTGTAGTTAGCATAATCATGCTATTAATTGATGAAAAATGTAGGTGGTTAATTACCGAACTTTGTTGAAGATTATATTGTTACAGCAGAATATGAATTCATAGCATCAGTTGTAGCTTCTATTATACAAATTAGGTCCAGAAATGTTAGTTTTAGCTGAATAGTGATTCACGGATAACTTGACATTTGACCATTCGGTTTGATAGTTTAATTTAATTTAGATGTATTTTGTTGAACAGGGCATATATATATGAGCGCGAAAGGTGCTGAGCTGAATATTTTATTTAGGTTTGCTGGATTTTCTCCTACTGAATAGATAGAGGGATGTATATGTGTAAGTGGGACTGGTCCTGGAGGTTTGAACGGCATTATCAATTACAGAATTGAAAATAACATTACTACATCATTTGGTTCTCTTCTTTTGATCCTGGGTTGAATTTCTCATATCAGTCAGAACTTTCTGCAGTTCTGGGCTGTGGCCAAGCCATTTAACTAGGAATAAATTGCAGCTGATTTTGGTTATGACTGTATCTATCTTGAAATTGTTTAAAATTTAGTTTAGGATTCTTTTTCTTTGTTCGGGAAAGATCTTAACCATTCGGCAAAATGTGGAACATAATTAGTAGAGTTGGAGCTGTTTGGAGATATGTGTGTATCTATACCGATAATTTGGAACATAATTTAGGATGTCTTTCTTCAGAAGGAAAGATCTTAATCATTTATTTGTTATTTTTCGAATGTTGATTTATTTATTTTAGATTCTTCATTTTTCCTTAGCTTGATATAAGGTAATTGTCTTGCAGTAAGCCAAAAACCGTTGAGGAAATCTTGAAAATTGATATTAAACCTGGCTGGAAGAAGGGCACCAAGATCACTTTCCCCGAGAAAGGAAACCAAGAACCTGGTGTCACTGCAGCTGATCTTATTTTTGTGGTAGATGAGAAACCGCATCCTGTTTTCAAGAGGGACGGGAATGATCTGGTGGTCAATCAGAAAATCTCTTTGCTGGAGGCCCTTACTGGGTTGACTGTTAATTTGACAGCCTTGGATGGAAGGAATCTCACAATCCCAATGACAGATATAATCAAACCAGGTCGGGAGGTGGTCGTACCAAGGGAAGGAATGCCAATCTCAAAAGATCCCAATAAGAAAGGAAACCTTTTAATTAAGTTTGATATCATGTTTCCATCAAGGCTCACTGTAGAGCAGAAATTTGATTTGAAGAGAGTACTGGGTGGAATTGATATCTAGTCTCAAATTCAAGGATGACTAATACGGGTTAATTAGATGTAAATATGTAAAAAGTTTTCCGCACTTGGAAGTGGAAGATTGTGCATAGTAGGAAAGAAAAAACTTGCTAGCAAGAGCAGCAGTACATTCTTCAGGAAAATCTTTGATCTTCTGCAACTGCATGCCCATATGCCACAAGTTGATGTTGGCTTTTTAATTATAATCTGTACACTGGTTATGTAGTACTGGTTCTTTAATAAAATTTGAAAGGTGAAAAACCTTCTGTATTATTGATTTTGCAAATAATAAACTACGATCTATTGACTGGTTTCAGATGCTTGCTTTGTTCAAAATCACAACTATATTATATATAGTATGCAATGCATTTGAATTATTATATATAATCCTTTTCTAGTGAGTGCGGACTAAAAGATAAAAAAAAATTCTCCAATGCACAAATCTGTCTATAATATTTAAAATATATAAATCCAGAGTATTTAAAAGCAAAGAGAATTTTATAGATAACAGAAGAGAACAGGGATGAGCATTAATGGTTGTCCTCAAGCAGAGGAGAGGGAAGAGCAAGTCCTTACAACTTACAAGAAGCAGAAATGACATTGAACATAAGAAAAAAAAAAACAAATAGGCAAATCTTATTTATCCACACCACAGTTGAAGTTCGTGGTGAGTACTGTAATCATATTCATATAAGATCCTTTTTCTTGTTCTGGTTAATGGTTAATCAAACAAGATCCTGTGTTTCTCAATCTTGGTCTGCAGTTCCTCTGTCTTTGCTCCCACCACCCTATCAATTTCTTCTCCTGTTTTAAACAGAATGAATGTTGGCATTACGTCAACCTGCGGAAAAAACTGCGCTGCTACCTGTAATTGTCGTTCCGCAATCATTATATATATATATATAAATGTTTTAATTACGAGGTACAAGAAAGCTGATAAGAAATCCTGGTATTACCGGATTCTTGTCGATATCAATCTTGATGAACTCAACGTCTGTGTACTTGGCAGCAAGCTCGTTCACATAAGGTTCGACAAATTTACAAGGTACGCACCATACAGCCGTGAAAAAGATCACCCTCTTTGATTCATCACCACAAAATTAAAGATTAAACCATGCATCAGCATCAGAATGAATGCATTAATTAATTAATAATAAAACAAAACAAAACAAAACATATAGATGGTAATATTGTTAGCAGAACTTTACCAGTTTGAAAGATCGTGACCAGGCGACTACGTGGGTTACCCATTAATCCTTGGAATGTAACTCTATAACCTGAGGCTTTTCCAAACCAGACATGATTGCTCCCATATTTCAGAGATAAAAGGCAATGCAAAATTGATATGATCTGAGAAAACCGTTGCTTGAAACAATGCTTCGAAGTGTTGTCTTGGAAATGAAAACCGCACTGCTCTATATAGAGAGTTGTTCAATTGAAGATGATAGTGGCTATTTTTTTTAATGGTATATGATTCCATTTGCCTTTTGACATGACCTTCCCTTCACAAAATTAATCAACCAATAGAACTTGATTTTTAACACAGAGAAAAGATTCTGTTTTAGCTGTCCACCATATTCATAAACATAAAATACAATGAATTAAAAGCAAATTTATTGGTGTTGTAATGAACAAAGAAAAGGAAATTATATGTAGTACAACTCTCACTTTATACCCTTGCATGAATGTAATGTAACGATTCCCTAGTAACTAACTTGGTTTGGGTGAGGAGAAGTGTAAGAAATGATAAATACAATAATGACATGAAGAGAATGTAAAACGACATACCGACAGACAATAAAATTAGCAATTCAATTGGACATATTAAGAATGTGAGAGTGAGATGCTACAAGAAAAGTAATGTGAGAATGTGGCTGATTTTGAGAGCATCTATATCTAGATTCTCTTTTAAAATGGTCCTGAAATCTCAACATGACTTGCGCCAGCTGCCTTTTCAAGTTCGGGAAGAAGAAGAATCCTGGAAGGAGTAACACAACACGACTGTTCTAAAACTATGACTTTGTATTTACCTATTTAGTGATGTAGCAAATCCTTCCAGGAGTTCTGGACACTAGTAATTGTCTTCTTTGCTTGTTTTGAAGTTATTTCACCTGGAACCATATCAAGATTTAAGAAGTAAAAGTCGGTAATTTGGCAAAAACTCTTTAATGTTGAATTTCGAGTTTTATTTTTTTGGGAGTTGAGAAAAGAAAGACAATGAGAATAGTGCAAGTACGTACCAAGTTATCCTTGACTAACTTTTTATATCTGCTTAGCAATTGCTAAGTCTCCTGAAATTCTCATAGAATCTAGAAATTATAATCGGTATACTATTTATGTAGTACTAGTTCTTTAATTAAATTTAAAAGGTGAAAAACCTTTTGTATTATTGATTTTGCAAATAATAAACTACTATCTATTGACTGGTTTCAGATGCTTGCTTTGTTCAAAATCACAACTATTTTATATATAGTATGCAATGCATTTGAATTGTTCTATATAATCCTTTTCTAGTGAGTGCGGACTAAAAGATAAAAAATTCTCCATTGCACAAATCTGTCTATAATATATAAAATATATAAATCCAGGGTATTTAAAAGAAAAGAGAATTTTATAGATAGCAGAAGAGAACAGGAATGCGCATTAATGATTGTCCTCAAGCAGAGGAGAGGAAAGAGCAAGTTCTTACAACTTACAAGAAGCAGAAATGACATTGAACATAAGAAAACAAAACAAATAGGCAATCTTATTTGTCCACACCACAGTTGAACTTCGTGGCAAGTACTGTAATCATATTCATATACGATCACTTTTATTGTTCTGTTTAATGGTTAATGGAATCAGATCCTGTGTTTCTCAGTCTTGGTCTGCAGTTCCTCTGTCTTTGCTCCGACCACCCTATCAATTTCTATTCCCCGTTTAGCCAGAATGAATGTTGGCATTACGTCAACCAGCTCAAATGCCCGCACTGCTTCCTGTAATATTCGTTCAGCAATCATTATATATATAAATGTTTTAATTACGAGGTACAAGAAAGCTGATAAGAAATCCTGGTATTACCGGAATCTTGTCGATGTCAATCTTGATGAACTGAACGTCCCTGTACTTGGCAGCAAGCTCATTCACATAAGGTTCGACAAATTTACAAGGTCCGCACCATGCAGCCGTGAAATAGATCACAATCTTTGATTCATCACCACAAAATTAAAGATTAAACCATGCATCAGCATCAGCATCAGAATCAATCCATTAATTAATTAATAATAACACAAAACAAAACATATATATGGTAATATTGTTAGCAGAATTTTACCAGTTTGTCAGATTGTTTGCAGGCTTCAAAGTGAGTTCTCCATTGATACTTGGAATGTAACTCTGCAACCTGAGGTGGAGTTTTGGTACGAATGAAACCATGAGGGTTTTCCAAACCAGACATGTTTACTCCCATATTTCAGAGACAAATGGCAATGCAAGTTTGATATGATCTGAGAAAACAGTTGCTTGAAACAATGCTTAAAAGTGTTGTCTTGGAAATGAAAACTGCACTGCTTTATATAGAGAATTGTTCAATTGAAGGTGATAAGTGGATATATATTTTTTTTTAATGGTATATGATTCCATTCGTTTTTTGACATGACCTTCCCTTCACAAAATTAATCAACCATTAAAACTTGATTTGCGTAAGATTTAACAGAGAGAAAAGTTTCTGTTTTAGCTTTCCACCATATTCACATACATAAAATACTGTGAATTAAAAGCAAATTTATTGGTGTTGTAATGAACAATTCTGATATATAATAGCTATTAAAGCAAGGCAAGAAAGGGAAATAATATTTATTACAACTCTCACTTTATACCCATGCATGAATGTAGTGTAACGATTCCCTAGTAACTAAATACAATAATGACATGAAGAGAATGTAAAACGACATACCGACAGACAATAAAATTAGCAATTCAATTGGACATTTTAAGAATGTGCGAGTGAAATGCTACAAGAAAAGTAATGTGAGAATGTGGCTGGTTTTGAGAGCATCTATTTCTAGATTTTCTTTTAAAATGGTCCTGAAATCTGAACATGACTTGCGCCAGCTGCGTTTTCAAGTACGGGAAGGAGTAGCACAGCACGACTGTTCTAAAACTACCAACTTTGCATTTACCTATATGGTGATGCAGTAGCAATATTCTTCTTTGCTTTTTTTTTGGACGTTTTACCTTAAATTACAAGATTTAAGAGATAAAAACTAGTGGTCTGGCAAAATTCTCCGATTTTTATGTTAAGGTTTTACTTTTTTAAAAGTTAGGATAAAATAATAACAGTGTCAACTTATGCAAAGTTAAATTAAAATGCAAGTAACTCCCTTTTTTTATTTTGTTAAATTTCTTAAACTTATTGAAATTCTTATAGAATTTAGAAATTATAATTTTAGACGCATTTAAATTTTAGAGATTGTGAAAACTTAACTTTATAAATATTATCATTTTGGTAATTGCGATATATTAAGCACTTTTTACTGAGTATTTATCAAATCATGAATCCTTATTATAAAATGAGTCATACTTGTAGAGTATATCTACCAAGGCCATATATCCTTATTATAAGAAATTAGAAAGAAACTGAATTCTTCATTAATACATAATTGTTGATAGGTTTCGAAAGTTTTTATTTAAGATACTTTTTTTATTTAAAATAGCCTCGGATTTAATTATATGTTTGAGACAAAATATTGTACTTGAGACCCTCATAATTGAAAGAGATTTCAAAATTTATATCCACGCTAAAAATCTTCTATTAAGTTTGGGAGGTCTTGACACTCACATACTTGAGATTTTAAAAATTCTCTATTAAGTTTGGGAGGTCTCGACCCTTTCATACTTGTCATTGTACGGTCAGGCTCCCTGAACTCGTACTAAGCGTAAATTTTTTCTATTCTTTGTGAAACTTCAACATGGTTATGTATCACTCATTTAGTGGTCCTGATCTTTATTTATGTCTCGTGTCGTTTTTCAAACACTATTAAAAGTAAAGGAGAAATGCCTAGAGTTAAAACTAAAGGAGAAATGCCTAGATAATTGAGCATCGACATCGTATCCTCTGACCCTGAATTATGTTCGATGCTTTTAAGTTATTTTATTTCACAGCCACAATAATTATAAGTGAACATAAAGTAATGGGCATGGGCAATTTTGATTTTGTTAGTTGACGCATATAGATTAAAGCCTAGGCGGCCTGAGAGAGAATTTCAGCTGAGATTATGACAACTAAACAAAAGACATACGTTCTTCGTATTCTTTCTTTCTAGAAATTTTGAATGGAGGAAGGGAGAAGATTAGATGCTCTGCTTTTTCAAAAATCACGATGTTTCCCTGGGTATTCTTTTATATTACGTAAATGGAATGTCGAATCTAAAGACGTTTTATCGAGGGCTGGTGCTTATATTTAATATTAATCGAATTTTGAAGTCGATTTGTTTGCTGCAGCATCTCTTTTCATTCTCAGATTTACCACAGGTGCTTGCTATTTAAGCAGCGATCACTTTGCTTTTTGCAATTTGCAAATCGTTTCATACAGCTATTATACTATTCCCATTTTGTTTGACAAAAATACTGAACCCTAAAATCTTCATATCAACAAACAGCTCAGCTCATAGCCTACCATCAACGAGAGGCTACCAAGCAGCAGCATAAATGTCAAGGTATTTCATACTAAAACAAAAATTACCAAACTCAATTCTTTTAGTTTTTGATCTAATAAAAATCCTTCATTAACTGAGCTACAAAATGAAAAATGGGGTGTACCTGATGGTGCTTTTAACAACATCAACTCACATTAAAACCATGTTTCATGTTTTACGCAAGGCAAGTGAACATTTCACCATCCACCCAAAGAACCAAGAGAAAAAAAAAAAAAAAAAGACTAGTTATCAGAACCCCTATAATTACCCTAACAAGTAAATATGTCATGACTTAATCCCAACATCAGCTGGGGTATAACCAACCCCAACATCAGAAACATGGTTATTATTATAAGAGTGCCCACCACCCCTGCCACCCCTTCCCCTATTGTTATAGTAGTTCCTTGGATAATAGTTCCCAGGCTGATCATAGTATTGGTTGCGACCATTCTGGTAGGCTCCAACTCCGCCTCCCCTGCCACGACCTCCACGACCATTGGAATAACCCCTACGGCCACCACCACCACCACGACCACCTCTTTGATTCTGATAGGGTCTTCGGGGAACGTACTGTTGTTCCCTAGACTCTACCTCTCCATAATTATGCTCAAATTCTGCCTGTGGTTTCACTTGTTCTTGCTCAACTGAGACACCCTCTGCATGATTTTCTGTCTCTAATTCATCCTGTGAAGCACAAACCTCCATATTCAATCAAAATTCAAAAGGAGTAAAAGAAGAGTTTTAGCATGAAGAAGCGTTATGTAGAAGCTAAATGAAAGCACCTTCTGAAGTTCCTCTGTAGGACTAGATTGGTTATCCCCAGTTTCATGTTCTTGAAAATTCACATCATCTTCATCCTGCTAACAATAACTTCAATGAAATCTAGGAATAACAGAACATGTGGCTGTAGCAATTACGGTAACACACACAGCTACACATGCATCTTCTTAAGTTTGATCATTTGATAAAAGTATCTTCATCAGGAAACGTCCAACAGATATTCAGAAACACTAGACTCTTAATATTATGTTCAATCTCAAAAGTTATCAACAATTGATCAAAATTTAGCACTTTAAATTAACTACTGTGAATGTAAAAAATGGTAGTTTTTAAAATGAATATCTGTTGACATGGTTTATTAGACAGGCATATGAGTGATGAAATGCCATAATAATACCACTGCCAACTAAAAAACAAGCTTAGCCTCAACACCTAGACAGATATGAGATACCCTAAGAGCACTGAAAGGAAGAGACTGATGAATTCCTCTATTGTGCAGACAATCTTTCAAAAAAAAACTGAGTGGCTCAAAACCAGATGAGCTTGATGTCCTACCTTACCAACCAAACCAAATTCAAGCTTTCCTATAGATTCTTGAAGTAACAATATGAACAAAAAAATATCACAAGATAAACACTTCTCATCACATAGTCAACCTTATTGTCTCAATTCCAAAAAAAAAACAAAAAGGATCGACCTGCTCTCTCTACATTATCATCCCCAACAAAACAAAGAATTTTCAAAACAAAAACAGCAGGCCCTTTCAAATCCTTTTGTATGTTCTAAGGCTCTCTCTCGCTAAAACCCTAGTACCCTACCTGTTCTTACCACAAAATAATACTTAATGATATTATAGGTCACAGCAGCAATGTAAATAACACTTAATAAAAAAAAAACAAAAATAATTGACTTAATATTTGATGAAATGGTCAACAGAAAATAGCAACCAACATCCTTAAATCTCAACAATTGAAATTTCATATCTGCTCCAAAAATGATTAAAAATATAATAAAAATGGTGTTTTGAGAATGGACAGGGAAGAATATGCAAGTAAAGTTATCAGGTCAACAACCCAAAAAGCATAACTACTAAAAGCTAATACTGTCCTTCATCTTTGCATCACTAAAGATTGAACAGAGTTTTTAATATCAAACTCATTATAAAAAGTATTCATCTAGCACCAGCAGAAAATTCTCTTTAGGAAGTTATTGACAAAGGCCACCGGGACATATTGTTACATTGCAGTTCAAGGCATCAAGAGCTATACTCCATTCATTTTAAGGTCGAAGTTTAGTAGGCATTAACTTAGCAATTTCATAAAATAGCACGTCTATACACCAATAAATTTCATTAGCTGTACTACTAAGTTCACTTTACCAATTTAAAAGTAACAGATAATTTTCAAATAAGAATAAACAAACACCTAATTTTTTCTAATTGTATAATAATACAGTATCCATTACCACAAGGGCAGGCCTCATCTACAAACACATATGCAAAACCCATGGGTAAAAATTCATACGGTGAGGGTGCTGAACAATTATGCTGAAATAAAAACAATTACTCCAAGTTAATCAGCAAAGTACCATTCCAGAAGAAAGTCTCACAAGATTTCCAAGATTTCCGCGTTTACAGAATCTAAAATACTCTAACAAGACTGTGAAGGTGATGCACACAAAATTGACAGTACAAATCCCTATGTGACCAATATTTACAAGAACATAGACACTTGACCATACCATACAGAGATCTAGAGCTTCATGTGGTGAATGCAGCACATGAATGGATACAAAACCTCATTCAACATGAATTTCGACACATACGTAAGTGGAAGTAGGGAAAGTAGAAAGTGCCATCCACAACAGTACCCAAACAACAGTTACATTTAGATGCGGGAAATAACAATTACAGGTTACTAAAAATGACATTGTCTCCATAATTTTAGTTTCCTTGTTCAAATATTTAGTCGGAAAAATGTATAAAGGATCTTATCCATAATTTTAATTTCCTTGTTCAAGTATTACTCGGCAAAATATGTAAAGGGGAGTTACCAAAATTACCAATAATCCATAGTTTCATGTAACATCAATTATCAATACTCTCCATCCAATGATGGAACATATGTAAAAATACATATACACATTCACAAACAATTTTATAGATAATTCAATGTTGGTATGTGGTTAAAACATTTAGCATGATCAATTACATTCAGAATCCCCCTCAGATAGAAGTAAAGATAAGGAGCACAGACGCCAAGCTCTGCTCTTTCACCATCTCTAGGTTCAAAAGGAAAATAAGATCCAGCTAAAAGTCTCCAATCTACTTCAAGAGCCCACTAAAATTCTTATATCCATTTGCATTCTGAAAGATGTGAAATAGTATCAAACCACTTCATATCACTCTACTAGCAGCCATTTACAATGACAAACTATCTAAAATCTCCACAAATAAGCTATTTACCAGAGCCATTTCTATGCAATTGTTACAGGTGACAAAGCATAACCTCCTAAACATCTATGCATGCCAAAACATCCATAAACCCATAACCAACTCTATGTGTACTAAGTGGATTCTAGTTAATTTCCTTACCGCTGCCTCAATTGTGTGACAGAAGTCATTTTATAGGAATGTGTATTCACTTAAAATAGCAATATTACTTTCAAATATTAATTTTGTCATTTTTCCTTCTTTCATTAGTTGATAAGGGCCTACCGTAACTAGGGAACAAGCATATCGCCAATTAAGGTGAAAACAGAAGCCACCACACTAAACAAGTTGAGATCACCTCCTTCAATCACATAAACATATTGAACTAACCAAAATGATACATTACATTGCTACAACCAATAAACAAAATACATATATTATAGCTCATAAGGCAGAAACAAACAAACATCATTATTCTATTAACTTAAAACCAAATCAGGCTTAGTTATACCTTTTCCTGATATTGAGCAGCTGAACTTTCGACCTGCACCGGAACAGTAACAGGCACAATAGAACCATGTACGGGCACCTGAAAAGAAGCATAATTTGCTGCCGCAGCCATTTCCACTGGCGCTTTCATCTCTGGCGTGGTTATGAAATAATCAGAACCCATAATCTTGTTCAGCCTCTTTCTCAATCCCGCATCTACAATAAAAAACCAAACATGAAAACTTAATTAAATAACAGTATTAACAAAATTTCACAAACCAAAAGAAACAAAAAGTCTAAAACTTTACAAGAAACATTAGCATTGGGCTCAATGGGCTTCTCCGAGTTGGCAAGCCAGAGCTTGGCGTGCTCAATACATCGCTGCAAGGCGTTCTTGTGAGACAAACTGGAATCAATTGGTCGCGCAATCAGCAGTCCGCTCAGCAGCGAAATCATATCCAAATCCCTCTCCCCGAGCAGATCAGTAGCGTCGTCATTAACGTAATCATAAGTCAAACAACAGCCTCTTTCATGGGTCCTGGTCAATATCGTGGCGGTGAAATCACTCTGCGACTTGACGTCAAATAAGGAGCCGAAATACAACAAATTCAAGAGATCAGAGACAGCAGCGTTGTTATCGTTAATAACTTGATCGAGTTCGTCTTTACTGATTTCGTTTTCAGACGTCGGGGTTGGTGATTGTTGTTGTTGTTGGTGGTGGTGGTTGTGAAGAGCGAGTTCCTCGGATACAGCGGAGGATAGGGGATTGCGAAGCTTCTCAAATTCGTCGATGAGGGCGGTGACGAGGGGCTTAGAGCGAAGGACTTCTTCCTGTTCTTTGTTGAGGGTTTTTCCCTGAGAGAGGGATTCTTCCATCTGGACGATTCGGTTTTGCTTTTTGCGGAGGGCGCGGATGCGTTTGTTGATAACGCCGAGGACGGGTCCGTCAGAGGAGTCAGAGGCAGCAGCGTTGGATGCCATTGTAGGGATTGGGTTAGTTAGGGTTTGATTGGGAGATGCACCGCCGGATACGACGGTGGTGGGAATGGGAGATATTGGGATAGGAAGCGGCGGGTGGGTTTTTACTTGAGCGAGTGTTGTGTGGGGTTTTGATTGGTAGTTGTATCGAGATGCTTGGTGCTTGCTATTTGCTCATGAAGAGGGGAGAGGAGGGGAGAGGAGGGTTTAATTTAATGAATAAAGGGCGGACCAAGGAATTCGTTTTGACCTGAAATTGGGTGCTGATTTTCTATTAAATCAAAGATTTAAGTCCTAATTTGTTTTGTTTGAGCGTATTAATCTAATCTTATAATATGATTATGATGATACCTTTATATTATGATTATTCGGTAATTTTTATAAATTAGAAAATGTAAAAATTTTTATATTTCAATTTAGAAAAACAATTTCTAATGAACTACTACTACTACTCATTGATTCCCTAGGAACCTTCTCTGCCATGCAATAGCTCTAGAACCACGAGAAGCAAGGGAATCGTACAGTGGTCCTAGCAACCAGACCAGAGAGGCCAACATAAATGGTTGTTACCTGGCTTCAAGTATTTAGTCAAACCATTTTCTTTTATTGAATTTTAATTGTTGAATGAGTTGCCTTGCTTATAACCTAATTCAATTTTCTATGAAATTTCAAACGTGTTTAAAACTATTTTACTTAACGGCTTTTACGGCTCAAACACCCTTCAGTTCAACTACAAACTTCAAGGCTTTCTTGAAATAACAATTAGAAAAACAACAGTTCCCCCACCGTCAGTCCACACAGATCAATAAAGCAAAAATGAGGTACAAGCATACTATTCACGCCAGATTATTCAGGCTGTTACTAACGCCTCTAGCTTATATTCACAAGGACACCCTACTGCAGCTAAAAGCTTCGGATTCTCATTTCCAAAACCAAATCTTACTAATACCTAGTGAATACATAAAGCCCCATTCAACTCATCGGACCAAAATTGGCATTAAAATGCAAGTTAGGTCTTCTCGTACACGCTGCTATAAATTAAATCTGTAGCTGCCGGTTCTTCATGACCTTTGCTGTAGATTCAAGTGATTGGATTATCAACGAGGGTTTACGGAGCTGTATTAGGTGTCTATATCTTCAGGAATTATGGCTCTTCCCGCATAGATATACCGCATCTCCTCTTTCCACGTCTGCAAAACCCTATATTAGAAAGCAACAGAAGATAGACGTACAATTCACTAGAGTAACTGAAACTGACCTCGTGTCGAAAGGCAATTCTCATGTTCGGTACATTTGTCTTGTGAATATCATTTCCTTCTGGACCTCTAATAAAGTATTTATTACCAAGCCAGTGCAACTGTAGGAAGAATCCGAAAAAACAGGAATAAAAAAACAAAATATAATCATATAAAATGTTGGCTATGGTCTAAATCCGAACCCTTTATCTGAATGAATAAACTCAATATTAGAAAAGCATAAAAATCTAATGCCTGATAAACATTTCTAAAAACTAACTAATTTTCTATGGGAAGCTTCTTTTGTTTCAATGGAAAACAAAATGATATTCGTATTACAAATTGGGGAGAAGTTACTCTGGATTGTTTCTTATAATAGTTAAACTAATTAATAATGACAAAGAAAGCCCAGAAACTGCTGTTTGCCAAGTAACCTACCTTTGCGGTATGTGAAAATCCTGATTGGTAAACAGAATTTCTTGCTATCTCACATAGGTCACAAGAACTGAGCTTCCACACCTGCAAAATATAGATTACATAAAACAAAACATGATGACCAACAGCTATATGTATAAACTAACATACCTTTGCTGCAACACTATATTCTTCCACAAGTGCTTCTTTTGTTAAGTGAATTTGCAAAGGATCATCAGATGAGAGCGAAACATTTAGGCCACGCTGGAAGAACATGGGAAATGGGTTGCGATGATAATCCAGGAAAAGGGAATTATTGCTCAGTGGTGACATTGCCAACCCAATCTAATGCCACAAACAGAAAAAAAAAATGTGAGACTTTTCAGTTGAGAACAGATGAACAATTTTAGAAAAAGAACTGCAACATTACATACCCAGCCCACCTCCCCTATCAAAAATAAAAAGAGAGAAAGAGAGATTGCCAGTCCTTGTAATTATGGATTCTATTTTACAATTTCCAACAGAACATGGGATATCATTTCAAAATTCACTTAACTAAAGGAACAGCAGATGCATTTATTACCAGCCCCAACCATTGGATTAACAATTATAAGGTTTCATTTGGTATCCAGGTGTTGTGGCTTTGAAGCCACAATTGCTTTGAGATAGAAGCACTAGA
>JAXCLQ010000009.1:6770338-6787339 GCA_035584115.1 Cedrela odorata | reverse complement strand
TGCCAAAACAAAGCCAACCTGTGCAAGGTAAAACAAGTACTGCAAAACGGGGGATTTCCTCAAATTAATCCCATGAGATATGTCATTACATGAAAGAAATGCTGCAGCCAAATGGTCAATCTCACCAGCCTGCATAGATCATTTATATCCTAACCATTTCAGTGATCAGAGAGGAAAAAAAAGACTTAAGATATAGACAATAACCTCTCCACAGTGAGGCCGCAGTTTAATTGTTGGCATGCCCTTTGATTCACGAAGCTGTAAAAGAAAACAGAAGCATGAAATTAATACTAATACAATCTAACTTGATATATTGTTTCTTACCTTATTCCTATTATCTTGATAGTTTTGCTGGGCCTTTGCCTAAAATTCCAAGTTTTTGGGCAATGGTTACAATTGTTAAATTACAATTAAGGTGAATTCGTCGACCAAATGACACATTCCTCCTCAATTAAGATTATAATGTATTATACAATTAAAAAGCAATCATGTTACTGTGAATTGGAAATTTTCAATTATAAGATACAAACTTGTAACCATTCATCTATTGCAACCCAACAGTTTAGGGAGTTGCTGAGTTGGCAATATTAAATAATGCATTTTTACTTCAATGAATCCACTCTATGAATGATTGGTTTAAGATATATTTAACATTCAAAAAATTGTGTTCCATTTCAAGTCAAATTTTTAAGTTATGATATCCTAAATCTATAAATGACTATAGCAGCACAGTTTCACCATGTGGTTACTTAACATCATTTCATATATTACCACAATTTCATAACAAACATACAGCATCAAGAGATGCTTGATAAACATTTTGTCACCACAATTCCATTAGTCACGGCCATTAGTCAGTTTTTACTCAACATTGACAACTGCAAAACCAATTGGTCAACAAAGAAAGAAGCTCCAAAACTATATGCAGCAAGTTTGGGTAAGACAGGCATATAACACAAACCTTGTTGAGAGTATACAAGTTTGCGTAGAAGTAGTAAGTATAATACGAGTATGCAGGATTGAACTCATTGGTCCATTCAGCTGGTGCGGGCATGTGCTTTGTTGGACGCCTTTCCGGTTTACTTTCATCATCTACAAGGTCAAAACCCACAACCTGCATTGAGAAACTAGCTTAGCACTTTAAGCAACGTTTTCAAAATATACAAGCCTAAAATAGAAAAAACCTAAAATCATAAGTTTTAGATATTGGCCGAGTAAGCAACAAAATGTTCTGCATGGAACGTACATGTGCCTTCTGCTCATAACTTCAATTAACAGTATCAGTCACAGAACAAAACAACGATAAGTGGATGAGATACAAATTATGAAATGACAAGGAAAAGTTCAATAATGAGAAGCTGCAGTCATTAAAGATAATGGATAGTCAAACCGATCGAAAACTAATAAAACTATCAAGGTGGTTTGTGCACAGTCAACAAAGACCCATGAATGTACACCAATACAAGAGTATGCTCTAACTTGATGTAAAGAAATTAACAAGACAAAGATGAAAAAAACAATGTTGGTGTATACAGTTAGAAAGGATATGATTGCCAAGGAATTGACAAAATAATAGCTCAAGACAGGTTGAATGGTGAAAAATAACTAAATAGCCAACCGCAAGTAGTCAAAATCAAGCATTACTTAGGTTACTCAAGTTAAATGGTCACGGAGTTTTTGGCTCTAATACAACTCAAATTCAGCAAATATCCCACGGCTCACAATGATTGAACTTCACAATTTTACAACAAATAACACAATAAGAAGTCCACTACAAGAGCTAGTGCACTAACTTACCATCCTTAGATCATTAATACGACATTAAAAATGTCAAAAGATCAAATCCGATTCAAACAAAAATATAACATTCTCCCATTCTTCTCAAGCAACCACATGGCTAATGTGGCTGAAAATCTGAAAGTCAATGCCATAATGTCGGCCATTTAATTGAAAAAAAAAATAGAGGCAAAAATAAGCAACTAGTCAGACTGTAGTCAACCTTCCAAATGCCTCTGGAAAAGAATTTGACAATAGCAATAATTACCGCCACAATTCTCTTCATTAATAATCATAAATTTTGGATATGACTAAGATAGACAAGCAATATTCAAACAAAAATCATATTACTAAGCAACAGCACGACCATGTGACAAAAGAGAAATGGAGGAGAGAAAAGAAACCACTAAAAATCTACACAAACACAAACACTATGACTATAACATTGAAAGTAACATGGCATGTACACCATTGAAATTCTGAATGACAATCAAATCTTAATTCTACATACAACATGTTCATAAGAAGTCAACAAATATACTTACCTGCATTAGGAACACATGAAGTTGAGGATGAGAGTTTGGATCAATTGTGGTTTCAAATAGGGGAATGAACACATTATCAAGGATATTCTGAAAAGATTTAACAATGCCCATTTGCTTGTATATATTGTATAGTCGTGGCAGCTGCACATTGAATTCAGAATAGAAAGCATGCATTAGAAACTTGACATTTCTACGTAGTACTCTAGGCATCCGACACAAATATTGGGCAAAAGGGAGTAGCATTTTTTAACATCCCAAAAGAAGATATTCTAACATTCTAGTTGGAATTCCATGATCTCACTATTCTAGTTGGAATTCCATGATCTCACTATCACAACCATGGAAACTTTCTTGTAGCTCCTCCAATTAGTATAAGTGAAAAAACCAATAACAGGACACCAAAGGGGCACAACCGATGAACAAACATGGCCTCAAACTTTTATATAAGGATGATATTCAAGCAAAAATTAAAAACGAAATGAGATAGCAAACAGATTCAGAAGCATGCTATTTAAATCAGTCAGATAGAAAGTGAACTATGCAATATATGGCAGCTCCTGGAAAGAAGAAAGCATTAGCATTGTAGATACCTGAATTAACCAAACAGCATTCTCACTGTATATTTCATTGTTAATGAACCAGCTTGCCAGCTGGTCCCATTCACTTTGTTTCCTCCCATATATAGACACTCTGTACTCAGCCATCTGAAAATGATTAAAAAAGTAATCTCAGGTGCATCCACTAATAATCAAAAACTGTTGGTTCACAAAGATTAAAAAAATAATAATAAGTGTCTACAAAAATAACAAAAGCTTTTAAAGATTACAAGTAATTTTGGAATCAAACGTTGCCAAGGATCAAAGCTACCAAATCCGTATGTGTGTGAAGTTGAATACCTGGTATTTGCTAGCTTCAAGATCTGATAAAACCTGCTTTGTTACTTCTGCTAAAAACCTTCCTATAATATTCAATTAACAATAAGCACAAATTGTTCGCTAATCCAATAAGATAAAACACTATTAAGACTTTTTCAGTACACATTTTTAACAACACTCCAAAAGCAAAAAATAGACAATTCAAACAAAAAAGAATTAGAAAAGATCAGAAACAAAAATAAATAAATAAATAACTGGATATGTTTGACAATCTAAGGGGAAAATATAGTTATAAGTTAGCCCCAATCATATTTTGAGTCAAACCTTGGATAAGGTTATCCTGCTTTAAGAAGATCTCCCTGAGTCTGCTCTGCCCACAGGGATTGTATTTGAGATTGAATTTGTCGAATCGATGAAAGGTACTCTTATCAGCATGAACATCCAACAAATCCACATTCAAATCATACCTAAAACAACACCCAACATATTCAAACGACTAACAGAATAGGTAGAAAAACTATTCAATTTCTAACCAATAGATATCAATGATAATAAGTCATACCCAGTTAAGTCCAAACTCTCAAAAACTTCCTTTAGTGTCATATACTTTCCATCTCTAAATATAACAACCTGAAAAAGTGTTTCCTCTCAGTTAAGAAGAACCAACCAACAGTCCTTTCAATTCCTAAGGTCAAAAACTTTACAAACAAGCATCTAAGGGAATTTGAAATATACCTCATCAGGTTCTTTTCTTAATTTTGACTTGATGAAACGCAGAAGATGCTTCTGGTTCATGCAAGCAGAATGATGCACATGGGTATCCACCTTCCGGATATTGTAGAAATCACGATGGGGTGCACTCTTTTGAGTCAGAAATTCCTTATCCGCGTTTACTAACAGATGAAGGCGGAATTTCTGTACAGTTTCGAATATATGTTGGAAAAAAAGTTTAAAGTGAATTAAAAAATACATGAACCTAAAATAGAGTTCGATGAAAAATACCTCCTCAAGGAATCGTAGTCGGTGATGGCAAGCAGAACGAACATTTCCAATAGACATAATTCTCAGAATATGATGCATATCAGTGAAAAATTCGGTTGCACTAGCAACAGGAAAAAGATCTGTAGTGTCTGAATGAAATATACAGAAAGATTTACTGATCTCAGCATAAATGATGTATATTTAGCAAAAAAAATTTAAAGAGAAGCATAAAACATATGCAAGCAATTATCCTTATGACATTTCAATAAGCTTAGGATTCCAAAGGAATCAATTTGCAGCATGAGTGGATAATACCTCATTATACAATCAGTTCCCGGAAAGGCCTAAGTTATTTAAAATTGGCATTAACAGAAAGCCATTTTATACAATCAGGGCAAAAGCCATATGTTTTATCCACGATCATATCTGTGCCCTACCATTAATAATGTATTCATTTTCAATAATTTTCAGTTTGATCAATTTTTTCAATATGACCACATATAAGCTCTATAAAAAGATAAATAATCTACTGTCTCGTGTTTTACTAAACACATATCTGCACTACATACTATTTTCACTACCATACAAATTACTTCATACTACATACCATTTTCACTTGCATAAACATGTATAACTCCATGCTCCATCCTAAAATGATGCTGCATGAAAAGGGAAATTAGATTCCAAAGGTTACATTGGAAAAATAAGGTATGAAAAATGAAATAGGACACTGCTCCAACAGTATCATGTTCAAAACAGAATGAATCACTTATCATTTCTACAGACAATTAATAAGTAGGAAATAACTCACTGTACTTGCTTCGACAGGTTCAAAGTGAAAAGGATCAGTTCTCATCTCAGATTCATGAGTTTCTGGCACAGCTTCCTTCATCCATGGAGCAACCATTTCTCTATAAATATATTTTTTTCGCAAATCCAAACATTCTTGCAACATCTTCCGAACTTCGTCCTCTTCTATATTCGTTGCCTCTAAAAATATATGTTTCGACAAAAAACACCACATGTCAAGTATGTTTTCCTCTAATTCAAATGTCAACAATTTAATGTCAAGAAAATTTGAAGTAAACTAGACATAGATCCCCACAGAAACTCTTTTGGATTAGAAAGTAGAGAATACCATGCACTGCAGTTCTCAGTTGAGATATAGTGTTGTGCAAAACAGTTTCACTCCCTTCTAAGTGTCTTGAAGCTGCATCTCCCTTTCCTTTGTCGTGCAGATCAAAAGCAGGTTTTGCTTCATCTGTTGGAGTTCTAGAATTATGATCTTGAACATAGTTTACACCATCACCTCTAGATAGAAGAGCAGAACTTTGAACTTTAGAATCAACATCCTGCAAATCCATCGCAACAAGGTATTGAATAATGAGCAAACTGACATTCTTACACACTAATAAAATGTATTAGCATCAGTTTGTCTGGTGACAAATAAAACTTTTGTTGTGGTACTCATTCATCTGTACTACCTTCTAATTTAATACCAAAGTAGAATAAGTAATGCGTTAAAAATAAAACTACAAATATCTCCCTGTATTGTCACCACTCGTGCAAGAAAAAACCAAAAAGATAACATCCAAACACTGCAATCACTGTCTGAAGCCTCCACATATCTATCCCAAATGTACATGCAGTAGCGTCCTAAGTTTGATAAAACATTTCATATACTTGTAGGAACTGCGGGTCAGTATACAAATATAAACTGTCAGCATATTGAGGTTGAAATAAGAAGCTGAAACCACACATGAACGTACATGAATGATATTAGCAAAAGCATCAATATTCTCATGGTCAAAAATGATGTCGTCATCATTTGCATGCTCTGTTCCTTCCTCATCAGAATCCTCGGCATTTTCAAATGCAATCACCCTTGGGGATCTTGGAGTAATCAACCTACCAACTGATACCAGCCTTGAACTGGAACCAGGGCGATTAACAGACTGATCCTCTCCTGTTAAAAGCAAAAAAGAAAACAACAAACTTATTCAATAAAACACCCCAATTGTAGAAAGAATTTCCGTAGTCAAGTTTTTAGTACAGATGCAGTTCCCATCACTGACTCATATCTCACAATTATCCCACCACAGCTATCCTCATCATAGTTTCAACATAAATAACTTTTCTGTGAAAAAGAAAAATCCTGATACGGGAGAACTTATGACTCCGAACTCCACATAGCTTTCCTTTACCTTTTTCAAAATAAATTTAATTAATTTTTTAAAGTCCCCCACACTACTCCACTCAACTCAACTCACTGTAGCGTCTAAATGTTAATTTTATTCTTAACTCTTACTTCTACAGGCCAATCAGTTATTGACTGGTCGAGTTCACCATGGAATTACACTAACTAGATCAAATGATTTTTCAAAATGCAATTCCACAAAGTGAAAACGAAAATATAACACGTAATGTACCAAGTATTCGTGGCGTTTGAAGAGGTGGAAGCCCAGAGGGAATGAAATTGAGTTTATCAAGTGAAGAAGCAGAACAATTCTGTGCCCTAACCCTAATCGCCTCATCAAACTTCGCATCCTCTTCCAACCAATCATTTCTCAGGGCCACATTCGGCAACGAAGACGAAATCCCGTAACGGCGAAGCACGCTATCATCCAACGACGTGGACAAACGACTCTGCTGTCGCATAATCGTATCATCATCAGAACTGAATCCTCCCTCGAAATTTCCTTCATCATCGTCGTCATCTCTTTCTTCTTTTCCCAAGTAAGCATCAGATTTTCGAGGATGTTTGCCACGAATCTCAATGAGTCGATCGAGAACCTGGTCGACAGCTCGCTTGTGAATGAAAAATGAGGAAATGGCCATCAAGGAGGCCCCGATGAGAGCCGCCATGGCTAGTTGCAGAGAAGAAGTTGAAGCAGGATCCATTAGTGCGACAATGAAACCCTAATTTCAGTTATGCATAACATCAAGCTCATACAGGTATTTGTATTACTGGAGTGAGTGAGGAGAGTCAGCTCAGCTAAGTCGGTTTTCAGTTTCCAAAACTCTTTTTAGCGCCAAGTGTACACGTGGAACCTTCTTTCTGGTGTATACGAACTTGTGAACCACGCATGATGACGTCATCTTTATGTGACGTGGCTTTTTTTTTTTTAAAGGAAAAGATGGGCTGAAAGAAGTCCGGTCCAAAAATCTGATATGTTAGGCAGTAAATTTAAAATAAGCTTTCAAACTAAGAAAGTACTATTTAAACCCCACACTGTATCTTATCACACCCCCATTAACATTTGTATTTGCATCTAAAATATTGTTTCCAAATAAACGGCGTTGAGTAATTAAAAATATTTAAATGCTACTGAGTTGCTATATTTTCACGTAACTCTAATTCGATACAGAATTTGTAAGGTTGAATTAATATAATAAATAGAATTTATAGATTTGAATCAGTATAATAGATTACAGTTATTAAATGAATAATTTAATATGACACAATTACTAATCGTGTCAACGTCAGATTTAAAATTTTTGACATATAAATTTATTTATGATACAATTAATTATTTGATTAATTATATTATATTATTTTATTTATGATTTAATAAATTTATTTTATAATTTATATTTTTATTTATTTTAATTATATTTATTTATTTTTAAAATAAAATTAATTAATATTTAAAAAAATATTAAAATATAAATAAATAAAATAAATTTTATTTAACTGTTTAATAATTTAATTTTAATTTTAATAGACAAAAAAACAGAGTGGTCTGAAAAACATAAGACAAATGGGCTACTTCATTTCGTTATTAACCTTTTGATAATTGTGATCACTCGGCCCAATAAAACAAAATACAAAATGGTAAGGACAAAGACATAGAGATGTGGGTTTTTTTTTTTTTTTTTTTTTATACTCTGTTTAATAAAATAAGATGTGAAGACAAATTTGATCCAATTTGTAGTTAAATTTTTGATTTAATTATGTTATAATTATAAGACTACACTCTTGATTTTTTTTTTTTTACTTAATAAGAACTTTAAATACAATTGTACAAAAATTAGTAAAATATTATTATATTATTATCACAACGAAAAAAATCTTATAAAAGAACGTACGATGATTTAATAAAATTATGTCGCTTTTTTTTTAAGATAGTATAAAAATTGAATTTGTATTCTTTATTGTGTATTATATTATTTTTTCTCTTACTTATTCAAATCTCTATAAGGAATAATTAATTTCAATTTGAAAGTTACTATCATGATTAATTTATTTTAAAATAATTACGTGTATTATAAGATTTTTTGTATTCGTCCGTCAAATAATGCGATAAAAATATCTTTATATAACACTTTCTCTATCATAAAAGTATACAACCACCGACTTCATATATATATATATATAACCCTTTTTATTCGTGAGTTTTAAGTAGAACGTCTTTTTCGCCGTATATTATGACATTTTATAACATTGTATAAGATAAATAAGTACATTAATCAATACACATTATTTTTTATTAATATGTCAAAAAAAATATTTAGAATTTTATTTTATTTTATAAATCTTATACCCACCAAATTACGGTATATTGTCGATATGTCTTCTTAAGATAAATGTTAACCTAATTTCTTTGTAAACTATATGAAACATGATTGATAGAGCAAATATTTCCCACTAAATACCTTATGATAATTGTTATTTCACCAATTAAGCAACCCTATCTATTTATGATACAATATTTATGTTAAGGTTTATACATGAAAGAGTTACCTAATCGTAGTGGTGACACAAAGTGGGTGAAATATGCAAGTAATATAGAGAATGGTTTACGGGATTGGCTCAACCTGCTGTTCTTATATTATATAATAAGAGTTGTGTGGTGGTAGCCAGGAATAGACATACAGAAGATGATGGATAACTTGCGCACATGATTTTGGACTACAGAAAGCGAAACGGGCAGCTATCTTTTCACCATTTTAAAATAAAAAAGACACCATTTGTAAAGCTACAAGTGACAGCTGCAGTTTTCAAATTATTAGCAAGTGGTGCATGTCAAAATTCAAAGAAGAACTGCAATTATATATGTTCATATGATAGAAAAAGAAAAAGTTGGTCCACTTTAGAGTCACCTTCATGCACGTTTTAGACTCTTAATTTTGAGTGAGGTTAAAAATTACTCAATCAAAGAGAGGATAATGATCGAGGATGCAAGAACGTATGGCATGCATTCTTGGTCATTTACCGCTTGAGATTTCAATCAAAACGACTGATATAATCCTTTATCCACTATGTATATTATTCGATCAGACTTGCATGCAGATTGTCGAGATATTGGTATCTACCTGTAAAGGCACTACTTATTAAGATATGCATGTATTGCACTGGGTCTGGATCATTGAGATTTCAACTTTTAATTTGTTTGATTAGGATATTATGTATTGTAAACTGTCATTACTGTAGTCAAGTTTGTCTGCAGACTTTCTTTGTTTGGAACAGTTGGTGCTGGTGTTCTATATTTTATACTAACCCGTTTAGCTGGAACTCTTAATGAAAAGAATGCCATAAGATCCACAACAAGAAGAACGATATTTAGTTAGCCACGAAAGATTTTGCGGCCATAGCTGACTTTAATAAAATGAAAACTCTTGGCTTGGCTATGATTCTGACAATGATAAGATGGTGATTTACCTTCTAAGATTATTATATTTTTAGTGCATTTACCTTCTCAGTGATAATGATTCTGACTGATGATTATTTGACAGTGAAGGGACTATTAATTACGTTTTATATTTGTTATATCATACTCAAAAAGAGAAACTCAAAAACACTTTTCATGTGAAACATATCCATGAATTAATGCTTATTATTCTGAGTATAACTTGATGTTCTATATTTTAATTAATTAAGCTCAACCTGCTCATGGGCAATTAATTTCTTTTATAACTAATGGAATAAATATTTGGCAACAGAGGCCAAAGTGATCCTTGTCTTTCTTATGAAAGACGACAATAATATATAATATTCAAGGGTGTGAAAAGAGAGAAGTACAGGGAAAAACACCGCAAATTTGATCAAGGTTTCTAAACCATACATAGCATATTTGCAGGCAGTGTGTCACGGGCCGATTTTTTTTATAGTCGAGATTCACGCCGTGTGGCACTTGCTAGCACATTCTCCCCTAGCAAGTCAGTCTCAATAAGATTGTGCTTGATGAACTCAGGCGGATTGATTGTCTATAAGAATATAACGACAGTAGAGAACAAGAGTAGACAAGAGGAAACTAGCCATTATCGTAATCCAACATGGTCCGGCGTTTTATTGATAAACACGTATAAGCGCACAAGCCATCAAAGGTGTACAAACATCTTAGCCAACAAGGATGTACAAGCATTCAAGCATACAAGCTTACAAGCATACTAATCAACTATGGCGTACGAGCATACAAGTCCAAGATAGCACACTAGCCAACAAGGGCGTACGAGTCCCGAACAAGCAAGCATCCTGACATGATAAGATCATATACATGAGCTACCCGACTAGTCCATTTCAACCTACCCGAGGGCGGAGAAGTTCACAGCCAAGCCTTCGGAACGCTGATAGATAAGACTCTTCGGAAGCACCTAGCCATCTCTCCTAAAGAGGATTTTGAGATATTGCGGGTGCAGCAGGATGAGACGTTGCCTATATCTCAGCTGTCACACTCCCAAATAGTACCACAAATAAACAGTAACCCGTTAAAACAAAACTTCCCCCATTGCAGTCATGGGCATGAAAATCGACCGTAGACATGCAATTGCGAGCGGCCTCTTACACAGTGGCAGAGAAACAAGCAGCAAAAAAGACAGCTACCAGACCACCTAGAGATTTGGCATCTATTTTAGCCTTTAAAACATGCATGTGCGCCCCCAAGCAAATACAAAAGAGAAGGCTCCAAAACATCCCATCAGTCGACAGTACTCGGTGCCTCCCCATAAAGTCAGTGCCACCTATGAATATGATAGTGTTAGCTTTTGGAATTAGTGGAACGACCTCTCCTTTCATGATGCAGATCAGAAGAGGAAGTTGTGACAAAAATCTCGATTGTACTCTTACCAACGATCAGAAACTTCTGTCATTATTGAGATCATTTTTCCATATATAAATTATTCAGCAGGAAACTTATCAACACAGAGACAGCAAGCACTTGGCAATGGGGCAGCAGGGTATATATATTGCAAATTAATGTATCAATTTTCAAGCCAAACCATACTATATATTCTGTTACAAGAAAATGGGGATAAAAAGATAACTCTTATTCATGGGGATAAAAAGAAAGATAACATCTGAAATAAAATACTATACGGACCCTAGATAGATGATTTTTCATTTAACATTTTCATAAATACATTGTTCTCAGGACCTTTTACATTTTTTCATATAATATTGAAATTCTCTGTCTCTTCATGGTTTTATTGGATCAGATAGCTCTATATCATTATAGGATTTTTCTTCCAACTCTACACTACCCTTGTAACGATAAATGTGAGCACAGTAGAGATAATAGAAGAAGTTAACAACTCCCAACCCTGCTAAGACGTAGTAGAAATAATCTAATCTTCCGTCATTAAGATTATTAGTCAACCAGTCGGGGTGGCCATCTTTTCTTGTGTGTCCATGTATTATGGTGATCATTAAGCTACTCAAATAATTTGCAGCTCCAAGGGCGCAAAAGATAAGAGAATTAGCAATACTTTTCATGTGATCGGGGAACTGCTTGTTAAACAATTCAATCTGTCCAATTGCAAAGAATGCCTCGGAGAAACCCAATAGGATAAGTTGAGGAGACAACCAGAAGGCAGATAATGGTGAAATCCCAAGTGGGTGAGGATGGGAATTGGCTGAATCCCTTCTCTGTCTTTCAACAAGACCAGCAGCTACCATTGATAGAATTGAAAATACCAATCCAATTCCCATTCGTTGAAGAACTTTGATCCCTTCTTCAATTTTGGTGATTTTACTAAGAGCTGGGACCAGAATTCTGTCGTAGAATGGGAGCCAAATTGCTATTGTGAGCATTGATATGACAGTCATTGAACCTGCTGGGACTTGAAAATTAGGGCCAAGATGTCTGTCCATTTGTAAGGCTTGTGAAACAGTGAACGTATTTTGTTGTAGCACGGCAGTATATGTAATGATTCCGGAAGCCCATATGGGGAAGACTTTTATCACGCACTTAAAATCTTCAACTTGTTGAACGCTGCAGAGTCTCCATCGATTCATGGGAGTTCCATCGGACTTAAGTTCATCGTCCACTATCATTGCAGCTTTGTTCAAAAATCTGATAAAAAAAAATAATAATAAAGCAGCAAGTGAAATCAATACCACGTCCATTGTCTGATCACAATCAATTTAATTAATAATTTAAATTATATTAATTATATAATAAGAAATTGTTCGATGAAACAGATGGTTCACCTGAACTGGTTGGTGAGAGGTAGCTTTGAAGTGCCCTTGGATGGAGGGTCGTAGTAAGTCACATTCTTTTCTCCTTCAGGAAGCTTAAGCCGTCGCTTCTTGTAAGCCGCAACAAGCACTTGACCAATGCCTGAAAAGATGCTGCCTTCTGGTTCAACAAATACATAAATTTTTCTTCCGACGAAAAATAGAATAATTGAACATAACATAAGCACGGTCGGAATTCCAAATCCAATCACCCAGCTCACTGAGTCTTGAATATAAACCACTGCAGTTTGAGTGATCAATATGACCACTGTAAATGAGGTGTAATACCAATTAAAGAAACTGTTGATTCCTTTAATTCCTTTTTCCGTAGTTGCATCAAACTGATCAACACCAAACGCAATGCTACATGGCCTAATCCCACCGGACCCAGTCGATAAGAAGCCTAAACCCGTCAGCAAAACAGCCAATTGAGATCTGTTGGGTCCTTTGCACTGACCAAAAGGTGGCTTTGTCAGGTCGCATTTCGGAGGATGCAGCTGCGGCACCCAGGCCGTCAAAGTCACGGCCAACATGCCCTGTTGGATATTAATTGTTTTCACAAAAAGAAAATTAAATATAAATTAATCAGAGTATTAAATGTGAATCTCTTTTTAATGATCTAAGTGAACGACGGAAGATCGGTAATGTTGATTCTTAGAGCACTTTAACAAAAGCAATAAATGCTAAAAACCACAATATTGATATTGATATAAGTTCAAACAAAGAGATTATAAATGAAATAATTCAACAAAAGAAATTAAGAAAGCATACCAGAAGAGATGCAAATGATGCAATAGCAATAGTCTTAAACCTGCCGATGAAGGCATCAGAGATGAAAGCACCAATCAAGGGTGTGAAATTGGTAACACCCCCCCAGATATTGAGAACGTTTGCTGCAGAAGCCTGAGTCAGGTGAAATTCAGTCATCAAATACACCATAAAGTTGGCCGTCAAACCCATCGACGCTAGCCTCTCAAACGTCTCATTTCCTGCACATATATATAAACATAATTAACGAGTAGTACCACTAATTAATAATTCTCCGTCTCGGACAAACAAACAAACAACAACAACAACAACAACAACAACAAACTGCAGCAAGAGAGAAAAATTAATGACCTAAGATGTAAGGCATGGCTTTCCATCCTCCAGGTTTCCTCTTGGCTTTGCCGTCTGCCTTTGAAACTGATAAAACATCGCCATGCCTTTCTTCCCTTTCTGGGGTTGATGGATTGTGATAGCATCTTGTGGCACAGTATAACTTCAACGAGCTTGACTTTTTTTCGTCTCCTGCCATCATATTTTTTTCTTGCTAAATTTGCAGATCAGCTTAGCTTCTATATATACACCTTAATTGATCACTTTTTTTCAAGGAAAGCAAAAGCTTTTGTAATCAGCTTGAGGTACTTGTTTTCACCAAAAGCACAACATATATAATTGCATGCATGATGTACATATGTACACAGAATATTAAAGAGCGACGATCAAATAGCTGACGAAATGAGATCGTGAGAGGCGATACTATACTCTCATCGACACCCAAAAGTCTTGAATGGCTTGACATTATATATAAATTTAATAAATTTGTAACATTATTCATATAAATTTTAATTCTATTAACAATTAATTAGTATAAACATAAACATATACAATATAAAGTTATATTTGTAATAATATATAATTAATGTAACACTTATCACTTTTTATTAAAAGAAAAACTTTCACTTCTAAGAGGTAGGCGCAGCCGTAAGTTTGGTCGTGTAGAAAAATAAATAATAGTACTTAAAAATCTTAATTTTAAATCAAATTTTAGAGGTCGCAGCTAATCGATCTACGGCTTATATCGTTTGCCCACAAGACAAAATATTAACTGGCATGGTGGGAATTAAAAATAGTTTTGACTAGTTTTGAAAGGATGAAAAATAAATAGTTTATATGATAGTAATACAAAGAAAACTAGAGTTCATAACAGAAACAGAAGACATTTTAAAATTAAGATTGTAATTTTCAAAGACAAATGTGTTGATGTTGGGAGTGTTGCTGTCTTGGTGCCGTCTCATATGATAGTAATACAAAGAAAACTAGAGTTCATGACAGAAACAGAAGACGTTTTAAAATCAAGATTGTAATTTTCAAAGACAAATGTGTTGATGTTGGGAGTGTTGTTGTCTTGGTGCCGTCTCCACCTTCTAAAGCTTCGTCTGTGGTCACCACTCACTCCACCATCAATGGAAGTCAGAAGACCTCCCGAATCAATTAGAAGGATTAATTTTGATTTACTCCTTTATTTATTATTAAATTTTAAATTCATATTTTAAAGGGTTAATTAATAGTGTTAAATTTAATTAATCCTGGGCTAAAATTGTAATTAAATAGTATTAAATTAATAAAAATATTTTCTTTAATTTTTCTCTTCATTTCTTTTTCATTTATCTCTCTTTTTATATACAATTTGGCAATTACTCAAAATCAAACTTAATTATAACAAATTCAATAAGTATATCTCCATAGTGAAAGCAATCAAACCAATTAATTCAACTTAAAAACAAAAATAAAAATAAGAAAATATTATTGTGAGCTTCTATATCCACCATAATAAATTTAATTTAATTTTAACAAAATGTTAATATGCAACTCCAATAATGTCTATAATAACAACAATCAACAAAATAATTATAAAAAATAAAATAAATTCATGATGGGACATTAGCGATAATTTTGGTCAAATCAGGCGGCAACGAAACGGTGGTAGATCCCACAAGAGAGAGAGAGAGAAAAAGAAAAGATATATTAAAAAATATAATTAATTTTGTTCTAGATAAAATTAATTAATTCTGTTCTTTATACATTATTCTAAGGGTAATAAAATAATTTACTCGATTATTAACTAGAAATTAACCTTTAATAAAACTTGTGAATTTATATAGAGAGTTCAAGTAGTTTTAACTTTAGCCAAGATTGGGAGTTGGTTCGATCTGTGACAGTCCACGTATTTATGGGTTATAAACTTAGAATATCCCTTGACAGTCCTGCTTCTGTGGAAGTGGAAGAATGCTTGTCATTGACGATGAGTATGAATATACAATGTAGCTTAGCTTTACTAACTATTTTATTCGGCAGAATGGATGCAAAAATAAACTGCATGCTGACATTATATTAATATGTCCAATTTCAAGGTAACAAAACAACCCATTGTAATTAATGACATTATATTAATATCTATTGTAATCATCTACATATTTAGTGAATTCTAATGATGTATTGGACAGATTAGGTCATGTCTCTTAGATTTAATCCCTTTGCTAATTTGAATTTATCAAATTTAACATAAAGACAAACCAACTCCTAATTTCAGTAACACAAATCTAAGTAATTTTCTTCTTATTCTTGGGTTTTGACAAGCATCAAACACAACACAATGGAGTTTTATTATTGCAATTGTATTTGTATGCTTCAAAGAGATAATTAATTGGTGTTTTGAAATTGTCAATAGTATATATCTTTATTTAGGTTGTTCGGTTTGGGTACGCAAAATCGATTTGGATTGATTTTGGTGTAAAATTTAAATCAATTCAGTTTGAGTTTGGAACAAATAATAAGAAATAAACCAAATTGAGTTTCTATTGGTTTAATTTATCGATTTGGGTATACTTATATATGTGTGTGTAAAATTCTTCATAATTTTATTTTTTTCGATACAATTCTTCATAATTTCATTTTTTTTTTTGTCAAATTCTTTGTACTATGACAATTCATTTAACATACTTCCATTTTTTTTCTTCTGAAACTTTCAAATGTCAAACACATGTGCTCTCAAAATTTTTACCATTTTTTTCTCGCAAAATTTTCAAATGTACCGACACATTTATTTCCTACAAACTTCACCAATAATTGAATACTAATATTTGATTTTAAGAACAAAATTGATTTTTTCAGGAGCAATATAAATAATTGAGCGTTTACTTTATTTGTTAATGAAATTAAAAAAAAAAAAAAAAAAAGAGAATCCCGTCAATGTTGATAGATTTCAAAAAAAAAAAATTCACCCAAATCAAAATTTATCTTATTCAAATAAAATTTTAGATAAGTAAAATTTAAAAATATATTGATTCAAACTATAAAGCGAACCGACAACTGTAGATTTGATTTTTTTTAAGACTGAGTGTAAGCTAATATATTTTAAAACTGATTCGATTTAGTCCGGTTCAATTTAATTATGTTGGTCCTAGTTTTGGGCTTTAAATTGAAAACCCACAATCAAGGCGCTCCCAAACATAGAAAACAAATTAGAGTTAGGTGCACTTGAACTGGATGTGACAAATACAACAACAATTCAAACTGAATTTCTCCTTGCTCTTTCAACAAAACC
>JAXCLQ010000009.1:6747054-6764767 GCA_035584115.1 Cedrela odorata | reverse complement strand
TTCAAGGCAACCCATTATATTTGGTTACAAGAAATGGGCATGCATGGAAAGCATACATACATCTTTATAAATTATTTATATCTCATACCTTAGCAGAAATAAAACAAAAATACTATCGAATATCTATGTCATAGATTTATTATTGAATTTCACTTGATCCCCTTCATGGTGCGACTGAATTAGCTAACTCAACGTCGAGGCAGGGTTTCACTTCTGGTCGTACGCTACCCTTGTAACGATAATAATATGCACAGTACAAAAAATAGATAAAGTTTAGAACCCCCATCCCAGATATAACGAAATACAAATAATCTAATTTTCCGGAATTAATATCATTAGTCAACCAATCATGACGACCATCTTTTCCTGTGGTTCCATGTATTATGGTGATCATCAAACTACTCAAGTAACCTGCAATTCCGCTGCAGCAATAGACGAGAGCATTAGCAATACTTTTCATTTTATCAGGGAACTCCTTGTTATAAAACTCGAGCATTCCGATTATAAAGAGTGCCTCACTTAAACCCATCACGACAAGTTGAGGAGCAAGCCACATGACAGATAATGGTGAAACCCCAAGTGGCTGAGGATGTAAATTGGTTGAAGCCCTTCTCTTTCTTTCTACTAATCCGGCGATTATCATTGATAGAATTGAAAATATGATCCCAACTCCACATCTTTGAAGAACTGTGATCCCTTCTTCATGATTGGTGATTTTATGAAGAGTTGGGACAAGAATGGTTTCATAGATTGGAACAAAAAGTACTATTGTGAGCAATGATATGGCGACCATTGAACCTGGTGGGATTTCAAAATTAGGTCCAAGGTGTCTGTCCATTTTCATGGCTTGTGAAATAGTGAACGTCGATTGTTGGGACATGGCAATTACGGTAATAATTCCAGAAACAAATATTGGGATGATTTTTATCAAGCACTTAACCTCTTCAACTTGTTGGATGCTGCAAAGTCTCCATTGATTAATGGGAGTTCCATCAGGCTTAAGTTCATTGTCCACCATCATCGCCGCTTTGTTCAAGAATCTGAGAAGAAATTACTTGTAAGGGTAATATTCAACACCATATGAGACAAAACAACCCCTTTTATATTCTTTTCAATATTAATAAATGACGTAACAGTTTCACCTGAACCGGTTGGTGAGAGGTAGCTTTGATGAAACACTTTCCAGCTTCGATGGAGGATCATAGAAAAGCCCATCGTTTTGATCTCCTTCGGGAATCTTAAGCCAGCGCTTCTTGTAAGCCGCAACACAAACTTGGGCAATGCCTGAAAAGATGCTCCCATCTGGTTCAACAAGTACATAAATTTTTGTTCCGATGAAAAATAGAATAATTGCAGCCAACATAAGCACGGTCGGAATTCCAAAACCCAGCACCCAGCTCACTGAATCTTGAATATAAACCAATGCAGTCTGAGCAATCAACACGACCACCGTAAATGAGGTGTAATACCAATTAAAGAAACTGTTGCTTCCTCTAACTCCTTTTTCGGTGGTCTTGTCGAACTGATCGATGCCAAACGGAATACTGCATGGCCTAATTCCGCCGCTTCCAATCGACAACATGACCAGACCCGCCACCAAAACAGCCATTTGAGATTTGTTGGGTCCTTTGCACTGACCGAAAGGTTGATTTGCTATGTCGCATTTTGGAGGATGTAGCTGCGGCAACCACGCCGTTAAAGTCACTGTTAACATGCCCTGTTGGATAATGTTTTCACAAATTAATCAGTGTTAATTAAAAGTGAATCTTTTTTGTTGAAGTAAATGACTGAAAAGAAGAACCAAAAATTAAAATAAAAACCATAAAATAGTTGGAAAAAGATGATAATAAATAATGATCTCTACTACAATTGAAAACCATAAATTAAAATTCAGAAATAAAAGGAGGAGACCAGAAAGAAACGTTCCAGAAGAGCTGCAAAGGATGCAAAAGCAATAGTCTTAAACCTCCCGACATAGGCATCGGAGATGAAGGCACCAATCAAGGGAGCAAAATTGGCAACACCCCACCAGATATTGATCATGTTTGCGGAAGCCACCAGATTCAGGTGAAATTCTTTCATCAAAAACACCATGAAGTTGGCCAGCAAACCAAACGTCGCTAACCTCTCAAATGTCTCATTTCCTGCATATATATAATTAACTAACTCAATTTATGTATACACAGCTTTAATTTGTCAGCAGAACAACAATATATAACAAGCTATTTATATATATATATATATATATATAAATTAGTGACCTAAGACATAAGGCATGGCTTTCCATCCTGGATGTTTCTTCTGGGGTGAAACATTGCCAGGATTTTCTTTCGTTTCAGCTGTTGATAGTTCCACTTCCACGCGGAGTATTTTATCCCCGGCCATCGTATTTTTCTGCTTAATTTGTTCACTTAACCTAGCTTCTATATTTTCAGCTTGAGCTACGCTGCTTATCTCTGTCAAATGCACATGTCTTTATATAGGTGTTGTGGAGATCTCTCTCTGACTCTGCACACGCACTGCAGGAAGATAAGAGAGAAGTTTTTATCTGCTGAGTGACTGTGTCCCTCTTATAATTATTTGTTGAAGGAAAATAACAGTGATCATATTATTATACTATTATAGTGACATTTTGATATTAATTATGATCCTAACACACAACATTTGGAATGCGACCTATACATATCACAATTAATGTTAATGACCATCAACAAAAAATTAATTTCAAATATATTTTCTGTATATCTTTAAAGCAAACGATTCATTTTTAAAGATACCTTAATTGTCTTTAAAGAATATATACTATACTCTTCATTTTTAAAATGTCATGGCCGTGAGATCATATTAAGATCTTCTCCTATTTTTTTATCTTTAATTTTTAAGTAAATATTAATATGTGACATAATTAATAATTAATTATTTAAATTTTATCTTAATAAAATTTACAAATTAATTTAATATTTTACTATATAAATTATTAATTATTAATTATTAATTATGTCACATATGAATATTCAATAAATTGCGAAAGTCAATAATAAAAAAACACTACCACGAATCACGATTCCATAACAACATATACAAATTTAATTCCACCAATGACAACATGCTTTGGTGCCTTCGGAAGTGGGCATCGATGCGAACAAACAGTTGTGTTGTGTGAGATTTATAGCTTCTTTGGAATTTCATGGAGGAATAATATAATTTGGGTCTACCAACTCCACTATATTTTTAGAAGTTTACCCTTTATTTCCAATAATTTACAATCATGTCACTCTTTACTAATTTGAATGACAAAATTATCTTTAAAAATTAGAAAATTTCTTGTGTGTATCTATTCGTTTAATGAAATTAGTTGGAAAAAATTTATTTGTAATTTGTATTTTATGAATATGCAATTCTGGGAGAACATTATCCATTTGGATCTGTTTTTGTCCAAATTTTAAACTGATCTAGTTTTGGTTTAAAATAAAACCAATTCAAATTGTTAATAAAATTATAATTTTACTCACAAACCCACTCTTACCCGATCATCATAGAACAAGTTTAGTATGTCTCTTATCGAGTCTGGGACGGATTTAAAAAAATAAATTAAAACTCATAGCGAGTATAAGATGAATATAGATACGAATAGATATCCACGAATACCAGTCGTAGATATTCGCGAATATATAATTTTTTAATTTTTAAATTTGAAATACTAAATGACGTCGTTTTAATGTTAATTTTTAAAAAAATCCAAAATACATTGTTTTGATGTTATAATAAAAATTATTTTTTATTTTATTTTTAAATTTACATAATTATTCTTAATATAGAAAAACATAAGTCAAAAAATCAAAATAATTTAATTAAATAAGCTATATTTCGAATTAATTATGTATGAATTTGTCAAATAATTAAGTATTTTTTTATGAAATTGTTGTTATCAAATTTATTTTTTGTTGTATGTACTTCATATTTTATACGAGTGATATATTTTATTTTGAATTAAAGCCCGAATTTCATAATTTTATTGTCGAAAATCTTACTAAAAATTCTCAAATATTTGCACGGATTTGGTAAATGTTAAACATTTGTTTAAACGGTTTTAGTAATAAAATATTCAAATCAATAGTAAATGATAAATTGAATTAAATTAAATCGATAAATATTAGTTTAGTTCGATACGGTTTAGTAGTCAGTGCTAAGTCCAAAAATAAAATTATTTTAATTTTATTGGCCCTAAAATAAAAAATAAAAATTATTTCTAATAATTTTATTAGCCATTTTATTAGTGTTTTAAAATTTTTATATTAATTAAATATAAATGAGTTATTTTGTACTCATTAAAATAATAAACATGAAAATAAAATTTTAAATTTTAAGATATATTGAATCGATTTGGGTTTTTAGTATAGTTCAAGTCTAAATTAAAAATCAAACTTATATTTGTAACTTTAGTTTTCTTTTTTTTATCAAAACGAAATCAAAGAAAAATTTTTTTAAATTGATCCAAAAAATTTAGTTGACAAAGTTTTGATGAGAAATTAAAACCTATAAATGAAGTCTAGATAACTGGTGGTAGTGGCCATTTCCAGAGAAAAAAGAGAGACAGAGAGGTGCAGTGATGACAAGAAACCCCCTTAAACATAAAGGATAACTAAGCTCAAGAACCTTGAATCATGATTTTTGTAAAAATAAAATCCTTTCAAAATCTACGTAAACCTTTAAGAAACCTGCCCTTGAAAATCCTTGTAGAATCCCAATAATCTTTTGTTAATAAGAATACCACAAAAGTCATCACTTATTTGATAAGTTATTTGTTCAATTACTAAATAAGAAGAATCACTCTTCTTACAACACATGAATTTACTTAAAATCAAAATTTTTTTTTTATTAATGACATATAATGTGTTTAAATAGTTTTTCACAAAAAAACCTAATAGGATGCAAAGACTAAAATAATCCTTAAGTCAAAAAAATATAATTTCATACATGGGCTTTAAAAATAATATTTAAATTCAACCCATAACACCAAAACATGAAATAACTTAAAACACAAAACATAGATCGAACTCTTCCTCACAGCTGAACTTGGTCTTTTAACATTTGAGTCAAATAAATCAGTCTAGAACCCTCCTCTATGTAGTCCATATATTTCATGTCTGCTCCTCCCGTCTGATTAGTACATTCGGTCATTATGTGCTAGGTTAGGTTTGTCATTGCCTCCTTAATCTTTTTTTACTCTTTGTCTTGTAATATGTCTAACTAAAACATGTAATGAATCACTCCTTTTAATAGTATCTTTTCCCTCCTTATATTTTTTTTGTGCTGTTTGGATCACATCAAGTAATGTTAACTGTTACAATGAACAAATGTGCTTCCTTCACTAGACGTTCAAGCAGTTCCTACAAGAGAAGCAAACGCAATCGCAAGAACAACAGCAGCAGTGACAACAGTCAATGACATAGGAAGAAGAGGGCTTCTCCACAAGTCAATAATGATTCCAGCACTCAGCTTCTTCAAACTACTTAATAATAACTCTCTTTCTCTTGGTTGTTATAATTTTATTTCTGTTTTTTACTTTCTTTGCAATATTGCTCATGTTATTTTTATTATTTTTCTCTGTTGTGCATGCAGGAATCCGTACATCATATGTATTTCCCGACGTTGAATTGGTATGAGCCTCGACAGGGAACTATGCTGGGCCTAAAATTATGATGGTTGGGCAAACAATTACTGTGGATCCAAAAATAATTCTGCCAGAAGCTAACCTCAGATCGTGAAACGATCCATAGATCTTGAGAATGGAGATGGATCAAATGTTCTTCCATTTGAGTTTGTTGGCACTGGAAGCATGCCTTGAACTTGAAGCTGTTTTCAGTTTCTTAGAAAATGAAATAATTAATATATTGCTTCTTACTTATATAGCTTTTCTCCGTCCTCGTCCTCGTCCTATGTTTTCACATTGTTTTATTGTCTAAATCTGAGAAGGTGAACTGTGTACTTTGTAGGATGACTCTTTATTTTCTTTATGGTGAGAATTTCACTCAAAAATCAACCTACAAAGCTTCTTATTGTCTGAAATAAAGATTAACAAAACACAAACACAAAGAATCAAATCAACCAAACACAAAAAAAAAAAAAAAAAAAAAAAACTCAATTTATTAGTTTAGCAATGTGCCTACGTCCACGAAAACAACACTCACAAGGAAATTTTATTAACAAGAATCAAAATTACTATAAAATAGAGAAACCAACATCAAGAACTCTAAATTTGGTGAATTAGAACTCTTAACGGAGAGGTCAGTTAAAGTTACTAAGTACACCCACAAACGTTTCTGAGCACAACGCACAACACTTTCTGTTCCTTAATGTTGAATTGATATGGGCCTCTACGGGATCAGTACTGAGCTTGAAAATTATATGAATTAGTGAGTTTATAATTTTATATTTACAGACATGTAAATCTTAGTTTACAAGGACTTGATGAGCAAATTACTTGTGTTTTTGTTGACACATAATTTGAATCTAACAACATGGCAAGTTTGATGAAGTTCTTCAAACAAATATTAATGAGAGGCTCCTAAAATCTCGCTATCCCTTTGTTAACAGTTGTATTTAAATATTAATACAATACAAGAACCATCTGGCTTTATTTCGTTCTCCTCTATTATGGCAGCTTTGTTCAAAAAGCCTAATTAAGAAAGTAAAACATTAACTTCAATTCTTGTCTCAGACAACAATAAAGTTAATCCGCAACATAATTATATAGAGAGTTCATTTATATTTAACTGGAAGTTTCGATACTACAGTTTTCTTCAATCAATGATCATAGAAAACCCCAACAACCTCTACGCCATCAGCGGGAAGCTGAAGCCGGCGCTTCTTGTAAGCTACAACACACACTAGCGCAACGCCAGAAAATACGCAGCCCTCCGGCGTCATAAGAACATAAAATCATGTTCCAGTACAGAAAAGAACAAGTCCAGAGAACATGCAAATGGTAGGCATTGCGAATCCCCAAGCCCAGTTAACGGTTTGAACACAAGCAACAACAGTTGAAGTGATCAAAAGATCGATCGAAAAAGAGGTGTAACAGTTAAAGAAGCTGTTGTTCTCTTTCCTTCCTTTATCGGTGGTTGAATCAAATTGATCAACAGCAAAAGGAACACTGTATGGCCTGATTGCACTGCTACCTACGGCTAACCAGAATATTGCCAGATGAAGGAACGCCAGTTGGCTTCTGTTGGGGCCTATACAATGATCATGATTTTTCTGTTTGTCAGTGCAGTGCAGCGGGGAGGGCGTAGCTTAATGTCACTATTGACACAGCGGAACTGCTCTTGCGATACCCACAAATAAGAGATTATTTGAGGGTCAGCTTTCAAAAATATACTAGTTTTGATTTATCTCACTCTCTCATCAGGATGACGACTTCAGTTCTCGACCAGTGTTTGTGTCGAGATGGTCAAATCTCCTTCACATTAAAGCACATAGGACTAGAGTTGCATATCACGTTTACGCTCTAGATAGCATGCTTAAAAATTAGAGCGTAACATTCGACGCGATCGCAAAACCATGCACACCCTCATACATGTAGCGATTTCTTAGCACTGCACCTAAATCAGTTGTTACCGATAAGTTTCACTTTGCCTATTGCTCACCCTTAAGAATAGTGCTTAACGAAGATGAGGTGCTAATCGACTTACTATACTTGGACTACTCTGTTGCTCATTTTTCTCCTGCCAAAGACTTTCCAACCACAAAGATAACTCCTATTATGAGCATCATGGCGATAACATTTGGTGTAGGCCACCCCCTATTACCTCGCACAATTAAGCGAGTGCTCATTGATTTTGTCGCTCTGGTGTTTTTTCTTTAAGGATCGACGAGACCATTGCTGAATATCTCGTCTTAACTTGATACCATTTGTCACGGGATCAATGTTTGACATAACGGAACTGCCCATGTATCATCTACGATGAAATTATTCGAGAGTTAGCATTTAGAAACATGCATACTAACTGGTTTCGACCTTCCTTGATCTCATCAGGAGAATAACTCCAACCCTCGACCAATTTTTGTGTTGGAATAGTCAGATTTTCTTTATGTTGAAACACATGGAACTAGAGTTGCACACCACATTTACGCTCCAAATAACATGCTTGAAAATTAGGGCGTAATTTTTCGTACAACCGCCATCAATGTAACTATTACTCTATAACTCGTTAGCCCGAGGACAACTATTATTCTCATATTTTACTTATCCAATTAAGCATCCATCCTTACCTTTTTTCTTTTACAAGCGAGAATTCATTATATCTCCCTCGTTTACATATATACTAAATACCGAAGATGTGTTGACAGTTAGTTTGAGAGTGTCATGTATTTCACATAATCGCTCGCTATTTTAGAGAACACGCAAACTTATAATTAGTTAATTGTTTAATTACTCACTATTTAAATAATTGCCCACAATCAAAGGGTGATTATTGCCTAGTCATTTTCCATAACTGCTCAACAATGACTTATAAAATGCAGGATTCTTTTATAGAGAAGGAGAAGAAAATCAACCTAAGTATTATGCTATCAAAATATTCCTATATATAATTCTCTCAACCTATTCTATAATTACTCTTCTCTAAATACTATTTATATTTTTGTGGCTTTTTAAAACATAACAAACACATTTATGACTTTATCAAAAAGTTTTTTGTCACACACTGACACCTTTAATAGTTATCTATTTTATAAGAGAATGAGAAATTAGTGTCAACAATAACTATCAACATTCCCAATCAAAAAATGTTTGACATTAATGATATTCAATGATGTTATATCTAAAAGAATAATGAAAATCAACAATATATACAGGAGAAACTCACGCTTAATATATATTTAAATGATTGATATAATCAATATTATATAAATTTTTCATATCGATTAATATGATAATGGATAATAAAATATGTAGCAAGTAATCTAATATTAAAATTATATTTAAGATTGAAGAATTATGTCTTTTAATTTAAAATTATTGATAATAGACTCAATATATGTTGAATTTAATTAAGAGAATAAATAGTAAACAATAAAAGTGAATATTTATTAAATAATTTATTTACAGTACTGTTACATATACAAACTTTTATACAGATTCATCCATACAAATTGATGTAACAGTGTTAGTAAGTAGTAATGTTATATTATTATTTTATATTTTATATTTTATATTTTCACGGAAGTAAATGAAAATTCAGGAGAATAAAAGAAAAGTAAATTATATTAAACATATAACAATAATATAATTTTACACGTAAATTTGTATGAATGAGTTTATATAAGAATTTGTTTCTTAAATATTATTCTTTTATTTTTTATATTTTTATAATTAAAAGATACAACAATCCTAATTATATTCTAAGTATCATATGTTACATCATCTAACTTAGGAGGATTAGCCATTCAGGACTTTTCTAAAAGTAAGGTTCAAACACAAGGTGGGTTTTTAAAATCTTAATTAATTTGAGTGTAAATTTATTGTAAATAAGTTTATTATAGGTGGGTTGCAAAGTCTGCAATAAATAATACTTTGAGCACACTCATTAATTACAAATAAATAAATACAAAGTTGTGAAATTGTGTAGCCTGTATATGCATCGTTTTACTGGATGATCTTTTTCATACAATACAACGCAAGACATGAAGGTCCAACAAGACCAAATTTGTTAATTTTAAAAACATTATTAATTTTGGTTTTTGATACACTTTATTGATGAACAAATAAACAAAACTAAGACATACCACAAGAGTTTCCAAGGATCCTAGAACAATATTCAGAAATTTGGCGATATGGGCATCAGCTACAAAAGCACAGATGACTGTCAGGAAATTGCTCACACCGTTCCAGGCTCCAAACTTGGCAGCAGCATACACCTGAGATACGTTATATTCATTCAACAAATAATACACTGTAAAGTTTGCCATTATCCCAAATGACCCTAGTCTCTCAGACGTCTCATTTCCTGCACCACAAAATCCATGTCAATTGCTTTTAATCAAGCTTTGTTAATGTGTCATTTATATCAATAAACATTCACTCTCCCCTCCAGTCGGTCGATATATATATATCATATATGGATTTATTCATAATCTTCAGTAATTCAGTTCAAAAATTACTGTAAATACTAATATTATCCGGATTAGAGAAAAATTACGAAAAAGAAAGAGAGACAGAGAGAAAAAAAAAAAAAAGGACCTAAGATGAAAGGCATGGCTTTCCATCCGAAGGACTTTCTTTGCTTTGAGTCAGAAACTGATAAAAGAGTACCGGTTTCTTCCTCTGGTTTGGAGTGTGACCGTGAAGAAGGGCCAGGAGTACGTTTTCTGTTATCTTCAACATTCATTGTTTCTTCTTCTCAGCTTCAACCGGTTTTTAATATGATATTGAACAAAGAGAGAGATCTAAGTTGCCTGCTGTGGCAGAAAGTAAATAAGGAAAAAGAATGAGAAGCAAACAAAAAATAAAGTGAGCGTTAGTAACACTGACTGACACCTACGTGTTTTTAATGCACACCAAATATGGGTTTGTGGACTCGCTGTTATTAATTAACGATATAGAGTTTTGAGTTTGACGGTGGAGAGAGTTATCTAAGACAGTTCTATCAAGTTACAGTGGAGAGAACTATCTTAACTATATTCTTAAATCTTAGTTAATCATTGTGAGAATTACCTGCGGCTGTCTTGTTATATGGCTATTGTTAATAATCAATGAGTTAGAAATTAGGGACTCAAGGTGAACATCCATTTTCGAGGTTTGTGGCAATTTTGGTTCAAGGCTGAGTGGATATGTTGCAGTCTCGAATGGACTCGCCATTTAAGCAAAACCTGCAAATGGACTTAGGCCCATATCATTGATTGAAAGCTAAGTTGATTCTGCTTCTCTCCCTTATTTTGGTGCTCAGTGGAAGCAAGAATCAGGTTGGGTTTTGGATTTACTTTGCTTTATATTGCTTTCGTCATTTAAGTAGCCAATTGAAGCCATAATTAACAGTGTTCATAACTTCAAGTCGTACCATAACCCCACCCCCTCTTCTGTTCTCCCACTTTCTTGCCGACCACAACCCCCGTCTTGTACTCATAAGGACAACCATTGCTTTCTCTTTATCATTTCACACAATGAACAATTAATCTAATTTAAATAGGACATATTTAGAATTAAAATGTACAAATGAGTAACTACCATTTTACCGCAATCTCAAGAAAAGGACCCTTTACAATTACACTGAAGTTAGAGACAACAAAGTCGAGCTTTTTGCTGCATGCATACCCTTTCTGTCTCTGACTGGCAGGGCATCGTATCGATCATACAAATAAATAAATTAATCGAATTCCGACTGCAGATCTACAGTATCATTTATTGAGTTTTCTTAAGTAAAAGAAATCACAGAGAAGGGAGTCGGTTATCAGGAGTCTCATGCTCTTCTGACAAGTAAACGATTGAGAATCTTGTCGTTGTCATGACCACGAATCTTGTGCAGTTGATTTGCTTTAAAAATGAATCATCTCCGTACATCATCTAAATCCGACGGTCTTGAAGGAGGCCTTTCAAACAATAACGCGAAAATAAGCTCTCTTTGGCCGACCTTATCTCAATTTATGCACCATCGGGGTAATAAAATCTGGGTATTGGGTCCCTACTTTTTTTTTTTTTTTTTTTTATGTATTTTAAAATAAAAACGTAGTTTATCTGTTATATAAAACAGATCCGTGAATCCTTTTAAAATGACAAATCCAATAAACAAATACGGTTCTGAAAGGGATCACTGGTCTACGATTATATTAATGCGTTTTACACGTTTCGGTGGTATTGTTCGTTACTTGCCCAGCTGATTGCCTCCATACACCTATTGCCTATTCCCAGCGCGCGTCTTTATAACGGCATATTTGTTCGACGAAATGCCTGAACCATCATGGTCTCACTCACCACAGCTTCAAATTACTTCCTTCGCACCCCTTATTCGCTCACAGATTTGAATACCCATGCATTTCCTTCGCGGGTTTTTGTTTTTAACCCAAGAAGAAGAGTGAGAAAGCAAAAACAGCTTGGTTCATTGAATCTTGTGGCAGCTGCTATAGAGAGAGGAAGTGGTGGGTCCTTTTTTGCTTTTCTCGAGGGGAAGAAGAGGAATTATAGGGATTTTAGTAGTTGGTGTGGTGGGTTTGTGAGGAGGTGCAAGAAAGATTGGGATGGTGAAGGAAATTTGGCTTTGGAAGCTGAGATATTGGAGTTTATGAGGAACTCAGAAAATCCAGAGGCGTTTCCAAGCAAGAAACAGTTAATGGATGCTGGAAGAGTGGATCTTGTTGACGCTATTGCGAGGCAAGGTGGGTGGCTTGCTTTTGGTTGGGATTTTGATGACGAAGATAAAGAAGAAGAAGAACAACAACAACAACTAGAAGGGGTTCAAGAAAATGAGGTTAAAGATTGGGATTTGACAATGATGAAGGAATACAAAAACGGGGCTCTTCAAGAGAGGGCTGAAATTGGTGAAAAGAGCAGTGCTTTTGGGGGCAATGAAGTTAGAAGATATGGGGTTTCTTCTTTTGCTGTTAATTCTTCTGGTTTGGCTTCCTCGTCTGGTAGATCATTGTGAGGTTCCTAATTTTTTGTTTATTTATTGTTAATGTTTGTATCACTAGTCTTGTGAATTAAACATTTTAGACCCTTGAAAGAATGAAACTAAAGTCAAAAGGATTTCTTGGAAATCAGCCTAGTGTTTTGAGATGTAATCTGAAAACATCTTGATGTTGAAAGGACACATTTTTGCCAATATTTTTCATTTTCACTCTTACCTTGTACAGATTTAATAGCTGCTAGTGTTAAATCCTTTAGCTCAAATAAGTTTTTTTTCATTCATTTTCCTTTCGTTTCTGTATAAACTAATTAGCAGTTAATGAATTCAGCAGAAAAGAAAATTCTCATTTTCACTCCAAACTCTTGTACTGTTCCAAGTTTTCATTCCTTCAATCTGTATTCAGCGACCAAATAAATTGGTAAATTTCTTGTAAGGTCCTTTAATTCATATGTTCTGTTTGTTCAGGAAAGAAGCCAATGGGGATGATTCTGGGATTGAGGGTATACTAAGTCGGTTAGAGAAAGAAAGGAATATAAATTTTGGATTTGGTTTGAGAGAGAAAGGGAACACTGCTTGTGTCCAAAGTGATGGTGGTAAAGATGATTGGCGTGCTGAAAACTCAAAAGAGGAGGTAAGTTGGTTTTGTTACTTTTTAAATTGGTTTTATTTATCATTCACCTTTTCTATCTTGTAAAAATGAGCACAATTGTTAATAACATCTCATTTCTCAATTTATTAGTATTAGAATATACGGAGGTTTGATTAGGATATATATATCTTCTCAACGTAGAATTGTTGGATGAATCTGGAACTGTATTATAGTTCTTCCTGGGCAAATAAACCAGTTTTATCTTGTAAATAATCTTTTGTTTGGTAAAGTGGCAGTCACAAGGCCTTTCTCAATCATAACTTGTTGTCCCTGTTATATTGTAAAAGACAGTTGCTGGCCTTGGAAGAATCTGCAAGCTTGCGTCATTAAACCCTGGTGGAGGCATAATGAATAATTCAGGGGGTAAGCTCTCTCAGAATGCATCTCTCTCAGGTCATGATGGATTAAGAAACTCGCTTAAGCAAGAAAACTGGAGAACTTGGAGCATTCAAAGGGCAGGGTTTCCGGACACGGAATTTGAAGGTAGTCCATTTTCTAGTTTCTGGTGACATAATGTCTTTACAGTATGGATCAACTGACCTCATTTTACTAATACACTGTACAGCTGCTGAAATTGCTTTCAATGGAGGAGCAATGGACGTGTCAGGGGATGAAATACTTGAACCAAGAGGGGGTGGTAATGAACATTTGAACAAGCTGGAAGAACTGAACTCTTGTCCCCTAGAGATCAATCATAATGATATTCGAAGTCGCCTTCAGCAGTTGGAGCTGGACCTTTCATCTGCACTTCGCACATTGAGGTCTAACACGGTTGAACTTCCTTCGCAGGAGGTGAGTGATCTGATCTTTATGTGCGTAAATGTGGGAAAGTACTTGTATGAATGGTTGAATATAGAGTTTGTTGGAGAAACAAATTAAACTTTTTTTTTTTTTTTTATATATTCCCACACGCCTAAACCCTTCTAGACCCCATGCGCAAATAGAAACAAAAGAAATTCTCCCTCTAAGGTTGGCAAATCGATCCCTTGACCTCTTACTTTCATGGTGAGAGGTCAAACTGATTTGTCACAAGTTAACTAAACCTAATGAAATATTTCTTGCAAATGAAGTTATTTTTCTCGCAAAGAACGAAGTAAAGCTTTATTGCTTTGTTTCCACATTTATTTACTAACAAACTGGGAAGATTCATTATTGTCTGCAGTTTCTGTGGAAAGATTTTCGTCCTGTGACAATATTTTGAATTCTCTTATTAGCAGATTTAAATAAATTTTTAACTTTGCTCTGCATTGTTCATTATGGTTATGAAGGCTCATCTGATGATTTTCAGGAGCTCTCTGATGCTTGGGAGTTCCAAGAAAATGAGATCATGAATTCTCGAGATAGATTGCGGTCAATACGTGCAAAGTTAGTAGTGTTAGAAGGAAAGATGGCATTGGCAATAATGTATGCACAATTTCTGTGCGCTCAACGACATATTCCCCTTACTTCACCATTGATGATGTTGTGTTCTTATGTTCTGCAGTGATGCACAAAAGGTGGTCGAAGAGAAACAAAAAAGGATTGATGATGCCCGTAGAGCATTACGACTTATACGTAGTGCTTGTATAGTTTGGCCTAATTCAGCCTCAGAAGTGCTCTTAGCAGGATCATTTGATGGTTGGGCTTCCCAGGTTCATTCTCAAATGCTAATTTTGATGTATTTTCTTCTTCTTGGATTCCTTGATTGGAAGTCAAGTCTTTTGGTTAATACCAGCAATAACAGATGACAGTTTTTTGTGTTATTTTGGCATTGTCGTATCCTTTTGCCTATTTACTTGTACCTTTAGAAATTGTCAAGACAGCTGCTTCTATAATCTGTTATGAAATAGTAGGTTAACATAGTTTGATTGTCTTGAATCAAGATAATTGAGCTAGTTGGGTTCAACTGGTCAAACCTCTTGGGTACAAGAGGTCTAGGGCTTGAACCCTGCCCTCACCGGGTTGGGGAGAGAATTGGGTTATACATAAATAAATAAAAAAGATAACCAAGCTTGAGTTTAGGAAAAAACTGATCAAAGTAAAAGGCATCTTGAAATCAAGAAGACAACAGAGAACATGCTTCAAGATAACTGAACTTGGGTGTTGTGTTGTTTTCCCTGGGAAAAGGGGAAAAAATTTTATGTGGCGCTAAGGCCGTGAATCAAGTTGAAAGTGACTGTCTGTAACTCTAGAACTGGGGATTTGCTTCTTTCAGGGTGGGTTCAACATTTGCTTACCGTTCTTTTTAGGACTCGGCTTTTCCAAAGAAATAAATATATTTCTTTAATGCCTTCCACTTAGTTCAATAATTGAATGATTGATAAATTATATTGTATTCATCCAAGGAGAGAGAATACTATTATTTTTTAGATTAAATTGTTAGCATACTATGTGTTTGTTGTTTTCATATGTGAGATAAGTATGGATCCTTCGTGATGTCACATGTCAATACGCTATCGTTGTGAAGCCAAGTTACAGAAAGGTCTTGCCATTTCAAAAAAGATAAAAGAGGGTTTGGAAAATTTAACACATAATTTGGATGAATTTCTGATTTTTTTCTTAAATCATTTGACACCTTTCTTTTTACAGGGCTAAGCATAGATCTTAATATTTTGTTTTTATATTCTTATTTTCTACTTTGCAGAGGAAGATGGAGAAGTCTAGTACTGGTATTTTTTCATTGTGCTTGAAGTTGTATCCTGGCAGATACCAGGTAGGTCATTTTCTCAAACTTGATAATGATTTCATATGTTAAATTTAGTGCTCCTTAGTTGTGAGTATTAACTATTCTTACCTTTTGCTACAGATCAAGTTCATTGTTGATGGTGAATGGAAGATTGATCCCTTGCGCCCTATCGTTCACAATAATGAATACGAGAATAATCTACTAATTGTTACATAATAACACTTAAGCATGGGAAATATTTGTCTTCCTATGAAGACGAAGAGGAGTCCATACTGCCAGTTTCTTTTCCTTCTTTAGCGTATTATTCTTGTAACCAAATAGAATGGGTAGCTGATGCTAATTTTCTCATTATTCTTTGACAACCAGATGATTTGTATATGCAATATATTACATGCTTCCATTTCATTTCTTTATTTCATTTTTTTTCTTTTCTGTTGTTTGATATTGGAAAAAGCTCTGTAATACAACATCATCTAATTTATTCATTTTTTAAGAGAATTCTAACCATATGTATCATTATATCATTTATGAATTTCATACAGGTTTATAATCAAAATTTGTAAAATTATTAACTAATTCAAGGTTTGTAATACCTAGCTTGGTTATCTGCAGCAAAATCCAATCGGTTGTGTCACCAAAGATGCAATGGGTGACGTTGATTCTACCAGTAGCAACTCATAAAACATCAGCATGATTGCTTCTTTGTTACCGCAATTCTTGTGCTACCACAGAATAATTCTGGGGCTAACGCAAATTCCACTTACAAATATAGATGGTTGTGCCTGTACGAGAAACGATCAACATAAAAACAAGATTAAATTTTCTGTTTTGGTCAGAGAAAATATATAACTAAATGGAGTTGAGGTCCAATCATGTTTCCCAAACTAGCATTAAAAATGATCGTTGAAGGTTAATATATGTACGGTAGTCACATAGAAGCACGAGCCATTGCAAGGTCACTATGGAAACAAGCAGCTTCAATATTAACAGAAAACAATTGCTGCGGCTATCAGTGATTTGGTATAAGCTTGTTTCTTACTAAAGCATACAATGGCCAAAGAGAGATGCATATCTATGATGTACAAAATCTGGGTTGGTTTGTTTTTCTTATCGAAAGACTCAAACCAGTTGGGAAGATTACATCTTGAAATTCCACGAACTCTCAGCAGTTAGAGTTGGCATGTGTAACCCTTCTGCTAAGCTAAAAGAAGCTGAAACCTGATAGAAATTAAAGACAAAAGTTAAGAACATAAATTACCAAGAATAAAATCCACAAAATTCAGAAATATTTGAGCAAACTATGAGAACCTACCTAGTGAAACAAAAAGAGAGAATTTTGAAATATTTTCTTGATCTAGTTTAGGGTCTTCAATACATCTTGAGTAGAAATATACCAAATCCAGCAGTATCATATAACAGAAAACGAAACTGCTTTCTTATCAGCCATTTATATTAGTTATCCACATGGATTAAACGAGTTCACATGAACCACACAACAATATAGCAGTTTAATTGAGCAATACAAGATTGGTTAATTTAGCTTCACTGTAAAAGTGGAAGAGATGTTGACTTCACCTAAATAAATTATGGGATGCTCTGGTATTGATCTTGGCACAAATCTATATTTGCCAGAAAATACATATTATAAGCGTCAAAGTGTGCATTTCATTTTGTTGTTCCAAAAGTAAAGTTATAACAAAAAGAATTAAAACCAATTACTTACACAATATCGGAAATCTACGGGGATACATGCAACAGAGGAATCTGCAGTGTAGT